>JAHWXV010196590.1:0-12449 GCA_024586415.1 Phrixothrix hirtus | reverse complement strand
GTCTTATGTTTCTAATGTTCGTTATTAAACTACGATTGTCTTTACTAAATTCAGGTAACCTATGACGAGCCTTATTCTTTCGTGATTACGACAATACTTGGCGTATTAGTTGTGAACAATGTTTCTCAAAAAGTTATTATTATAACGGCATGAATTTAAAATTGAATGACCGGAAGTGCCATTTTATTCTTTCGACTTTTAAATTTTTTGCGATTTTCTCGAAAACGTCTTTAACAATTTTTTTGAAACTTGCTACGGTGCTTATGTCCTCGATATCCTTTTACGCGAATTTAGAGGCTTTCCTGAAAAATGCGATGAAGATAGTTATCAGAGAAAATATCTGGTGTTATGCAGGGTTTTGCGTGTGCAGTAACTTGGATGGGTGACCATTATAATTATCGTTTCTAAAATAAATGTAAATAATATTTTAATCATTTGTGGACATTTCCATATTTGTATACCAATGTACGTATGAGAAAGTCGTGTGTTGTCTCACACCAGATTTGTTATTATTAAATTAATAGAATCCTATTTAATATCTTGATTACTGTAATATCGTTAATATTTTATTTTTTTTGTAATAAACGTTTCCTTAATCATAAATTGTTATTTATTTTCTATTTAAATGGCTTAGATGAAGATAAATATCACTAGACATAGTAAAAAAAAATGCTATTGCATGTTATTGTAATCACAAAGTTCATTGACTTGTGTTGAATTGGTTTGAAGCGTTATATAAGAATAGGTTTGCGCAGCTAAATAAATTATTAATATTAACCTGGCTGTGACGTAAACCAGAACGGTGTATTTTATTTTTAGATTTTCTAATTTTTCACTGGATTAAGACATGGTATTGGGTATCTGTGTGATTGAGGTATACCAATAGGAGCATCTCCATATACTGTCTTATTTAATTAATTACACAGCCCAACAAAAAATATTTTTTGTCTTGCTGTAGGGAACTGATTTAGGTTATTTTGGATGCGCTGATTCCAAAAATATATAGCTTTCATTCGTATCAGCTCTAGTTTTCGAGATACAGCATATTAATCAAAAGTATAAACATTGTTATAATTCTGCATAATCTTCAATTATAACTGCAATATATTTATCATAAAACTTCCTGGATTCGGCAAGGAGACCTATGGAGCATTCTGAGCAAACAGTCATTCCAATATTTAGCACCGTACATACATTTCCAGAGGCTGACGTCGAATCTTCATCTGACGAACTGCAGAGTAACAGATTTGAGGGAGGCGATAGCGATTTTGAAGGGATTCAAAACTCCCCGAACGCTTTACTCAGCAAAAGCTAAATGACCTTATTAAAGATTTGAACCTTCTAAAGGAGGATCCTTTGGAGTTGCTTGTCTCCAAACTAAATGAAAAGAATCTGCCTTATTCGGGCACCACAATTACATACTACCGTAATAGATAAAAAGATCTTATTTCATTTTTTTCTCAGAAAGATAACATGATTTTTTGTAACGATATTAAAGGACTATTAGAAAAATTGGTATACCAGAGTACCCACCAGGTCACTGGCGTCTTTTTATCGACAGTTGTAAACGTAGTTTAAAAGTGTGTTCTACATAATGGTAACAAATATAGAAGTATACCGATTGTTCATTATACAAAAATGAAAGAAGAATATAAAACAATATCGATAGTGCTAAAAAAATATCAAGTGTGACGAACATCAGTGGGTTATCTGTGTTGAAAATTGTGAACTTTCTTCTGGGACAGCAATGTGGATATACAATGTATCCTTGTTTCCCATTGAATTAGAAGAAACTGGTCTTCTAGAGATACTCTTGTTCAATAACAAGATAACGTAATTAACGAAGCGTTGGTCGAGCAAAAGAAACTCATAGTCCTCGCTTGCACATTAAACTAGGACTTATGAAACAATTAGTAAAGGCTTTAGATCAGGATCGTCCTTGTTTTGAATACTTGTCTAGTAAATTCCCTGTACTTGGCACAGAAAAATTGAAAGTCGGAATATTTAATGGACCTCAGAGAAGGCAACTTATAAATGATACGCATTTTACAGAATCGATGAGTGAAATTGATTATAATGCATTGTCCTCTGTTAAAGTTGTGCAAAATGTTTTTGGAAACAACAATAAATCGAAAAATTATTAGAATATACTGGAAGACATGCTCAACAATATCAGCAAACACGGCTGTCATATAAGGATTAAGATTCATTACCTCCACAGCCACTTCAATCCGTTTCCCAGAAAATCTTGGTAATCTTTTAGACGAACAGGGCGAACGATTCCACCAGGATATAAAAACCACGGATGCGAGTTATAAGGGCAGATCGAACACTCACGTGATGACCAATTACTGCTGGAGTCTTTAAAGCGACCGTCCTTTTAAATCCTTTGCAAGAAAATCATATAAAAGGAAGTTTTTACGTGACGCCGAATAATAATTTTTTTTGTGATACTGGTTAGGTTAAGGTTTATGGTAGATAGCTTTCATAGTAATTTTTTGTAAGTATTTATTGTACAATAAATGTCTTTTTTCATTCCTGTCTTGTTTCTTTTATGAGCAGCCGCAGCACCACATAATATGGGTAACCTATAAAGCTTAAATTAGCCTCTGTCTTAAAAATTTGATCTGTTGTCGTATTTTCTGAAAATGATCTGATTGAGCAAATCCGAGGGTATTTTTAGGTTCAGCACACCCAAATTATCTAGTAAGAGTAAAAAAATATCCGGCAGCAAATTCTGTGTTGACTAGTGTTATTATTTAATGTTCCTTTTACATTTAAAACGTCACTATGAATGTCATTGTTGATTATCTGATTGTCAGTTTTGAGTAATTTTAATAAATTACTTTATTACGTTCTTTATTTTACGTACTTATTTGGTTTGTATTTAGAGTAAAATAAACAACTATCGACCAAAATGGAATTAAATCGCGAACACTTTCGTGCAACGATTTTTTATGATTTTAAAAGTAATTTAACTCAACAACAATATATGGATCGTCTTGTTTCGGTTTTTGGTATCGATGCACCATCCAAAATAACAATTTATCGCTGGTTTTCAGAATTCAAGTTTGGTTCCAGTAGTCTTAGTGACGAATTTTGAGAAGGTCGTCGGCGAACTAGTGTTTTAAAAATAATTGATGCTGTGCGTGAGATGATTGAGATGGATCGGCATGTGACCGTGAAATAGAATCGACCCTTGGCATTGACATGAAACAAATATCAACGATTTTTCATGACCATTTAGGTGTGAAAAAATTATGTGCGCTATGAATTCCACACAATTTGACGGAGATTCAAAAAGTGGCTCGTGTTCAATGAAGCAAGGAAATACTGAAAAAATTTAACCGTGGTGCTTCAAATTTGGTTTATAACATCATTACAGATGACGAAACTTGGATTTATTAATATGAGCCAGAAACAAATCAACAGTCGCGGGTTTAGGTATTTCAAGATGAATTGAATCCAACAAAAGTTGTTCGTTCACGAAGTGTTTCATAGAAAATGGTCGCAACATTTTTCAGTGTTATTGGTCACGTTGCTGTCGTTGCTTTAGAGGATCGTCGCACGGTCAATACTGATTGGTATACAAGCATTTGCTTACCGAAAGTCATCAATGAAATCAGAAATTCTAATGCAAAATGTCTGATCTTCTTGCACCATGACAATGCATCGTCACACACAGCATCATAAACTATCGATTGTTTGAAGCGGCAAAAGGGCGAATTAATGATTAATTGTCCATACAGTCCGGATTAAAGTCCAAATGATTTTTTTTTATTGCCGGTTGTCAAAAATAAAATGCGTGGAACCCGTTTTTGAACACCTGAAGATACCGTGGAGTCATTCAAAACTGACATTTCTGCTATACCATCTTCGGAATGGAAAAAGTGCTTCGACAACTGGTTCGAAGTTTATTAATTTTAAGGGAGAATATTTTGAAAAACAGAAGTATTATTAGTGTATTTTCATTGTGTTTTCATACCTATTCTCAAAACAATTGCAGCACCCCTCGTATACCATAAGTAATAAAGCACAATGAGTTCTATACATTTATTAAATTTCATATTCAAAATAAAATATAAAGAATGCAATTAAAATGTTACATCTACAAATAGAAATAAATTTACTAAAAACACAGTTATATAATAAATACAATAACCTTTTCGAACCGATCCTTTAGGGTTTGTGTTTGCCAAATATAACAGCAGTTTTACTAACTCTTTCTCTAACGGATCAGCTCGACAGGTAAAAGAAAGGTTGTCGGATGTGAAATTAAAATATATTTTACGATGAATAGTAAAATTAGTTTAAGCTTATGGTTACAACACAGATATTAGTTTGAGAATTATAAAGCATCCACTCAGTTGCAATGTTTGATGTATGATATTGTCTTTGAGTATCGATAATACAACGTCCTTCTGTTTAATTCCTTTTAAAACAATTTAGATTTTTGATTATATTTCTATGCCTGGATAGGAATTCTTCAAGTTTTACTTCTTGTGGGATGCGCAATCTTTACGAGCTCCTGTTTATATAATTAGCTAGAATTTTATAATTTCTTGACGGTGCTTCCGTAACACTATATTTTGCTACCTGTTCTCAATCAGAGGCACAATAGCTTTCAAATACTTGGATAAGTTTTCTAGAAAAAGTATTTTTCGGAATTTACATAGATACCATCGAGTAATGTACTTCGAAGCAGTCACAGTTGTTTCATTCATCACCATGTTCGACGAAAGTAAAAAGATTTTTCTTGTGACGCTCTGCTTTTTATAACTTTGTGTCATTCCCTTCTCGTTGTTGCTTTGATCAATCAAAACTTTCAAACTGTTGGTTGCATGTTATACCGGAAAACTGTTGGATTTCCGTTAGATATTTGCCTCTATTTCGCAAAGTTCCTTAATTTTTACAGCTTGAGTTATTAAGGTATATGACACCGTGCGGAGGGTTCTTTGCTGTATAAGTTTTACTGCTGCAAGACCTTTCCGTGTAGAACATTTTATTTCGTACATTAGATTTGTGTCCCTTCGATTTTTAGTTTATTTCACACTATGAATTATATATCCAAAACCCGGGTTTTTTTTATAACGGAGCACAATTTAAGTATTGTTTCTAACCGATAATAAAATAAAGCAATTAAATTTCAGTTATTGTGCAGGAATTAGTATAACATCATCCTGCTACTGAAATCATCTATATCCCATAAACTACTGGCAAATATTTTTATGAATCTTCGTATGTACGAGGCGTAGCAATTTAATTCTCGAAATCACCACGAAATGTCGTTTGTGAGGTGATTGGGTTATGATTACGCAAATGCTCGTGTTTGCGTATGTTTTAACTATTAGATTCGTAAATCACAAGCTGATAGAGACATTCATTTATTTACTCCTTCGAAATCAAATCAATAAATATTTGTGTATGTTTCTGAAATTTTAAGTGGCATATTAACTAACTAAATTAATTTTGAAAATTTGTAGAAGCCCTGTGAAATCGTTAAAATTGCTGCAGGCAGCATCATTCCTGAGTCCATACGCTCAAAAAGAACAACAATTCTCGCTCACTGTTCAATATTATGCTTATGACTTGTTGATCCCCAGCGAATAGCGCGTTTCGAATTTATTACATAAGAACAAATGGTCAATCAGTATTGCTATTTGCAAGTGCTGATAAGTTTGTTGGTACCTTCTATTCGAACGAAAAGATCTGAATTCTTTTCCAACGCCATGATGCGTTGACAAGAGTATGCCTAATAAATCGTATACAAAAGTGGATCGCTCAGCCGTTTAACCCTTGCACTAGTTTGCTAACATTTTTAACAATCAGTGCAACAAGGAAAATTGTATCACATCTCACAAAATACATTTTGATTGTGATAACGACCATTAGTGTACAGCTAACTAAACTTTTATTTCACAGTGCAATTTAAGGTATTAAATAGACAAATCAAATAGATAAATAATTAATTAACTATCCTGTTAGCTTTTCAAGTATTTATTGTGATATATAATTGATATGCCGTATTTAGTAATGGAATAATCTTTTGCAGCCATATTGACTTGCAATTTATCATAAAATATTCAAAACTTGGATCACAGATAATAAAAGAAAATTATTAAATATTTTGAAACTATGTTTACTAGAAGTAGTTAAAGATTCTCATACCAAAGGTCTAATCTTATTGTAAGGAATGAAATATTTTTGTGCCCTACATTATATAACAATCTTTAACGTTAGGCCGGCATAGATAGCTTCTTTGTGTAGTTGTGCAATTCTTAACGGATAATGAACCTTATTGATTGTTGCGACTGTATTGATCGAATAACGTCTCTGATAAAATAAAGTAGATACGAAACTAGGACATGTGAATTTAGAATGAATGAATTGACATTCCAGGTATTTGTGATACAAGAAAGTTGAATTTAAAGTATTTATTATCTTGACCACATTTTATCATATTATTTATAAAAAAGTGTTACACATTATTTTGTATTAATTAAGGTTGGAGAACTTTAACATTATTTTTTATGTAGCGTAATCTGGATGTGTACTACATAATTTGTTAAAACTTGAACTGGAACTCGATAATAAATAAAACGAATTTTCTCTTGGCGGTTTATATACAGAGTTTGCCAAAAACTTTGGAATAAAATTCATATTGTTTTAATCTTTATTATGCGGAAGTTTACAGACATGCGCTGTCAACCCGTCCCAACTCCTAGACGCTCCAACCTTTTTTTAGGCTCGTTTTAAAACTTAAAAAGAATAAAAAAAAATACGTTATCACAATTAATAAGAAACTTCTACAAGTTAAAAATGATGGCGCTCATTCACATTTTGGTGCAAACGTTCTAAAGTATTTGAATTTAAAAATCGTTGGATTGGTCGAATAGTCCCCGCGATCTCCGGACCTAATTCCTTTGTACTATGGATTTACTCTGGTTGGATCTAAAGTGCAAGGTGCTTCGACGGATACACCAACACAATTGAAGAATTTAGAAATCGAATAAGTATTGAAATGAGGAACCACCCCCAAGAATCAATTAAAAACTCAATTGCCAGTTTTTATGTTGGTATTGGCGCTTGTCAAGTACAACGTGGTTGTCATTTTGAAAATTTTTAATGTTTATGAATTTTTTATTGTGATAACATATTTATTCGATAAAATGTTTGAATTAAAAATTGAAAGGTTGTTTTCTTCGCTATTAGTCGTTACAAATAAAAGACTACAAATAAGTATCGTTGAATGCAGTTTTTTCAAGCTTTCAGACGAGCCCTAACAAGGCCCATGTTACTATTTGAAAAATAAAGTTAGGGGAGTCTCGGGAGTAGAGGAGTTAACTTCATAAAAGGACGTAAAAGTGAAAAGAACTAGTTGACGTGTTTTTGGATTTCCCAGTAAATAAAGGATTAAAATAACATGAATTTTATTCCAAACATTTGGCCAATTGTATATTACAGTATTTCTAAGTGATAAGCAGACAAAGTATATAACACTCAAAATAACAGATTCTATTCCTCAAAACCTTCTAACTCAAAGTAGCACTTTCGTATACCATCCATTATTGTTGAGTTTGTAAAGGTTGTAAATGCAATTATGAAATACGTGCAAAATCATTGTTCTTAATAAAATTTCATTCAAATTTTGCTATTATACCTCTTTTAGTTATTGATAGTTAGAATTGTAAAAATTTGTGAAATGGAGCACTCAAATGTGATAAAATATATTTGTATTTATTTCGCCAATTTTGCTGATATGAGAACAGGTATCTAGAATTGGAATGTTTGTTGATGCTACAAATGTTAGAATGTGTAAGAAAATTGAAACCCCAATTCTCGATAATCGTTGAATATGCCATCCGCTATCGGTACAATGTTTAAATCGTCCTAACAATATTTTGAGAATTTTATACAAGTTCAGTTGAATTAAATTTCAGTTATAATTGCATAAAACTATCCCAAAAATGTTTATTAATGTAATAATACATACATTGCTTTATATTGAAAGAATGCATGCAGTATCCTGAAAAGAATCTGTATATTTTTATAAATAAATGGAATGTTATTACTTTTGTGTGCCAAGGCGTTCCACTAATTTTACATTTTTGTAAATTCAAAGTGCATTATTTGTAAATTCACTTGAAAATTATTTACGTATGCAAAACAAAATCATTTAACATGGTGATCTACTAAAGAAGAAAAACAGGTGCCTTTTAAATTAACAAAATAGAATCAGTCCGTGGAAAACATCATTAAATCATCGTTGTTCTGTTTCGCGGCACACTCAACTTGTTATAAGTGATTTATTAGACTGAGATAATCTATTTTTGATACGATGCTCAAAAACAATTGAACTTAGGTTAATGAATTTTGTATTTAAAATAACGTATTTACTTCAAGTAAAATAAAATCTTTTCTTTTTATTATGGTTAACGTTATTTATATTTAACTAAACCCTTACTCTTTAAGTAGCACACCAATAACAAAATATGAATAAAAGAAACGTTTATTAAACAAAAAAAAATTTAGTGATACTACAGTAATCACGATTGAAATATAATCGTATTAATTTAAAAATGAATAAATCCAATATATAAAAATTAATAAAATATTATTAATTTAATTGTCCCGTATCAACAGCTTAAAAATTAAACTTACTATTCGAATTGGTTTTCAATATTTACGAAGACGCTGTATGTTTTATAAAAATTTAAATTGACAGTAGGTATTATAACGGTTAAAGATATCCGTTCTTAAGTAAATACTACCTCCAAATAATTTACAGTTTTGGCAAAGAATAAATAAAATAATTATCTTTGTATAAATATTAATAAATTTTATCTGTTTGTGGAGAGCGTTGATGAAATAAACGATTATATAATTTATATCTTTTTACACTCACGTACTGATTGTTGTTTATGTATGTATATTGATATCTGACCTTTAGTGATTTGGATTATTAGGTTACTTGTATGCTTGAATGACAGTTTTCTTTAATCGTTTTGGATTTCTTGAAGTACAATACATTAATTATAAGGGTGAACTCTCGATTATTAATATATTAAATCTGTTGAAACTCGACTGCACGATTAATTGGTTTGATGTAATTAATCGGCGAGTTAAATAGTCACGTAATGCGGACACTTATAACAGATTATAAGGTAAATTATTGAATTATGTTTAGACGACGTGTTTATGCTAGTCTAGTTAACTTGATATATCACTTTTTAATGATGGCTTGCTGAAAAAATTTGATTTTTGGCGTTTTCGAGTTTAAGGGATTCTATCTCATGAGCAGCATGCGCTGCGTGTAACCAGTGTTGCTCACTTTTAGCGTGTTCTCACCATGCAGTTTTATGTGAAAAGACCCACTGTGTTCGTAGACTTGGCTTAAATCGACAGCAACTGTATATACAATTAAATGCGTTAGTTAAATATATCGTTATTTATTTCGTAGTTTTTTAGAAAATTAGTATACATAGTATACCTATATTCAGGCTACAGAATATCGTAAATTGAGAAGTATCTTACATATAACATGCAGTTACCTACAAGGATAGACCTGCACCATGTAGCCGATACGTGATTGCAGACATTCTAAATACTAGACCCACTATAGAATAACAGAATACTACGATAATTGTTCAAAGAAAACAGCTATATTTGAAATTATCGATTGGTAAGAATGAGAGGAGTTATGACACTATCAATGCCAGCATACAAAACATAGCAACAGCGAGCGGATATCGAGAAACTTGCATTGCTTCCTAAATTTAACACACGGTTTCTCATTTTCAGATAATTTTAATTAGAAAGGGCATAATGATGTCTAAAATAATGTATGAACGATGTTATTGAACTCAGCAATAATCACTTATAATTAATTAACTTCGTAATTATCTAAATCGTTATAAATTAATCCAATAATGCACATAAAAATTAAAATTGCAAAGTAATTGTAAAGAAACGGCACTTTTGGCTTATTTAAACGTACCATACTAAGGAATGGTGCGTGATGTACATAAAGCTAGAAAATATTAATTTTAATAATAAACTGTGTATATCTTTGTAAATTTAAATCCTAGAAATAGAAATACTTAGACCAAAGTAGATAAGATTTATAAAAGTTACGTACAGAGGAAAATTTAAACTAATCATGAGAACTTTAGTTAACAGCCCAGCAATGCAAATTCCATTGGTTGTTAGTGTAACTTACAACGATAATCCGAAGTGTTTCAGTGTTTCATGTTACAGTTTTGTGTGAAAAGCGCACGTGCGTCCGTACCTTAGTTAATTTTGTCTTGGGGAATTTCTATGCAACGCTATGTTTCACCATTTGAATAGGTAAAATGAAACATTTTATGAAAATTTGATTCATCTACTTCTCCTAGTAAGTATTCGTTTCATCTGTAAAAACTTCCTTAGGTCATATGATATATTTTATATTAAAGATAGGTTCTGTCATTATGCTATTGTACCACACTATTATGATTTAACAAAATTATAGCAAATTTTTAATATTTATATTAGAGACATGTATGAATAGGTTTTTTTACACTTATCTAGTCGTTCTAAACATTTAGAACGTAGCTGAACTAACTTATAACTCGCCTCAGTATGCATGAATACTAAGCATTAAAATAATTATACCATGTGACGCACTTAAATATGGCAACGCCCTATTGAGGTGCAAGGATCGATACCTCGTTTGAAATCATTTGTAACAAAAATTCAATAACACGTGAACTTAATTTTAACCTTCCTCGATGCGTACATTTTATCACAAAAATTCATTATATGTATTAGAGGATATTTGTGTTTTAATTTTTTTAAGGGCAATTATCATTTTTAATACTCACTTGATTAAACATGTATTACAATTACTTACTCAGTATAACCGTTAGACTTAATACACAGGAAATCTTAAAAATTGACAAAACGCTACAATATCTAAAATGAAATTTGCTAATATACCAGGTGTGTACTAATTGGCGCATAATGTTGGATTGAAAATTCTAATATAAAAGTCTTCATTTGGTTACACCGGCTCATCAAAGTTCAGAATTTTAAATACTAAAAGCTCTGGGCGGACGATATCGGCTAAACCATTAACTTTAAAAAAAAATTTAAATAAAATTTTAACAATTTTTAAAGGACTACAACATAAAAACATTTTCATGTATACAGTTTGTGCCATAAAATCGTGGTTGACTACATAGGTATTTTTTCAAATGAAACCCCGTATTTTATTTGATTTTTGGATTTTGCGTATTAACCGGCATAAATAATTATAATAGTTGTACATGCCTAAAGCTAGCTATTCCTCAGTTATTTTGAAATTTTAGAAAAATTTGACAGGTGTAGTGACATCCTAAAACAGTTATATCTTTGTAACGAATTCGTATTCCTGAGATCTGAATAGATTCGTAGATAGCTGATAGTCAGTCCTATCTTGGAAATTGCTTAAAATCGCGTTTTTCTAACACTAATTTGCAATTTTATCTTAAATATTACAAAAGTTAAAGGTTATCTTCTTTATTTTAAATGAACTGCCACATATTTTTTTTGATGTCAGTAGATGCAGAAATGTTTTCTCTTTCAAATAGTATGAGGTTTTTCTATATCTAAAATGAATAATTTTTGCGCATTTTACGATTTTTTAATATTTTCGTACGTTGAATTTCTTGCCATGTTTACTGCATGTTTATAGTTAAAAAACAATGTGGTAGTTGTAAGCAAATCATATTCTATTGATTGTATCATTATGGGGATATCACTTAAAATGAATTTACTACTATGCATTTGGTAATATTTAATGCAATAACTCTGAGCAACTTCCAACATATGACTAAATTTAAGCGGATGTTTTTATTTTATTCATCAAATAAAGGCATTAGAAAAGAATTTGCGTACTTTTATTTTACTAAATGTCCAAAGATTCTCTCTCATTGCAGAATACATTCTCATAAAAACAAGCCAAATAAAATCTGGGGATCTTGCTAGCCAGTTTTGGTATCTTCTTCCAATCCAACGATGGAGGAATTCAGTATTTGGTATTTCCCTAACTTGTAAGTTAAATTGCGCCGGTGTTCCATCTAATTGAACCGACATCCTCTTTTTAGTTCCGAATGGAAGGTTATCTACAAGATCTCTAAACTGTTATAGATGGAAGATTTGGTAGATCCTACCATTTAAGCGGTTAAAATATAGTCCAATAACCTTTAACGCTTATCGATTTTGTTGGTCAATTGTCTCAACTCGGTGTCGATTTTCTATCACAATGGTGAAAATTATTACGATCTATTTATTATTATGGAACGTAGATTCATAGGTAAAACAACACATTACACTGGCCAACACGATTTTTGCTGACTTCAAATTGAGACTTATTTTTTACTAATTTGGGTGCGCTGATTTCGAAAATCATATTGGTTTTTACTCATCAC
>JAHWXV010196567.1:0-10473 GCA_024586415.1 Phrixothrix hirtus | reverse complement strand
ACACGAAGAACCACCCCTCACGACTAAGAGCTACCACCGGGTAGAACGCAAGTTCTTAAATTCCTCTTATGCCGTTCAGTAAGGACTGAAACGTCACACAGACGTATTACTTTGATAAAATAAATAGCTTAACGCATTGAAGTTTCGAAATAGCGACTAAAGCTAGAATTGACCAACGACAAGGTTGAAAAATCAATCAAAGAAATAACTTTTACCAGGAGGTGATTTCTTCAGTAATGCAGTTCGATGGTACTCAATATGATTTTTTGAATACAAGTCTCACAGGAAGGATTGTCCAAGAAAAGCAAAATAAGCAATTTCTTGACAAGTCAGTTTTTGGCGATTCAAATCCCCGATTGTAATCAGCCGAAAATGTGTTTAATACTTAATATAAAAACCTATGAAATGCGAATTTTTCTAACATTTTTACGCGTGGTGATTTAACATATATAGTACTTTGTTTGACTATACCTAACCTACAAAACTATACATGTGGAAAATTGTGAGAGTGTAAATATGTCTTTTTCTAGGCTAAGGGATAATCGAAAAATTTAGCGCTACAGTGTTGCAAGCATTGTTGAACGAAGACTGCATTCAAACTCATTCATAATTGGCGGAAGCATGCAATGTGATTCAAAAAAGTGTTAGCGACCGTTTTTTTCTATATCGAATCGTCACAGCTGATGAAAAATGGGTATATTTCGAAATCCTAAACGAAGAAAATCATGGGTTAACCTAGGCCAACCATCAACATCTCTGCAAGATCAAATCGCTTCGGAAAGAAGTGTTTGGTAGTATCAAAAGGGTGTAGAAACGGTTAATGCTGCTCGCTACAGAGAAAAAATGATCAATTTGAACCATGCATTGATCACGTCCAAAGACACGAAAAAGTGATTTTGTTACATGACAATGCGCCAGTCCACACCACAAGAGTTTTCAAGGAAACTTTAAAATAATTGAACTGGGATGTGCTACCTTATCCGCCGTATACGCCGGAGATGCTCCCTTCGGACTATCACTTGTTCCGCATTGAAAAAATGGGGCAATTCATAGTTTGTTTCGAAATATGAAAGTTTCTATCACTGCGGAATTCATCTTTTGTCAGAAGGATTGGAAACAGTTTTAGAGGCGAATGGCACATACTTCAAATAAATAGCTTAAACCATTCACTTCAAATTAACATGTGTTTTTCTTTAAAAATCCGCATTTTATGTGTGCCTTTTAAACGAAAATCATTACATGGAAGGAATCTATTTTGTTACACAGCCCAGGACGACATAACATTTACGAGTCGTAATTTACGCTACGAAAATTTGAAAAAGATTTAGTCAGCCGAAGACCGCTAACGAATTGAAGTACATGCAACTCTATTTTAGATTTCTTAAGAAAACCCGCAGGGAAAACTCAGTATTCAAGAGAAGAGCCTTGAGGAAAGAGTGTAATTATATCCAAAATCAAAATCAACTTTTTTCAAATTTGAGCAAATAACTACAGAGAAGACAATGCATTTAATACGGAAAGGGTTTTTGGAATACGGCGCAGTAACCCAATTTAGGAAGCTAAACCAAAAACCGCGAACAAGTCTCACGGTAATAGAAAAAATGACAAGACCAAGATGAAGTTGATGAATTCTAAGCGGTAAGTTAGTCGCCTCCGACGACCTTGCGCTACAACAAAGGGATAGCGAAAGTAGCAATAACGCTGGAATCGTGTAATCTGTGCATACCGAATATATTTGTTGTTTTGTACGTAACTGAGATCCTTTATAGTTCTCATCCGACGTTTTGGTCATAGGTGAACTCGGCAATTCTTAGTTAGCTCCCTTCTTGGGTAATGCTAGTCTATAATTTTAGCTACTTTTATAGCTTTTCCACTTTTCAATTACCACTTTCTAACGATAGTACCTGCATACATTTATTCTTTTTCGTTTAGTGCCTATGATATCGCCGTTTGTTTTCATTTTTGCTCCAAATTTGAATTAATCAAATTTTGATTTTATCGTTGTAGTTTCCCGGTTGAAATTTATCTAATCTTAGTCTGCTAAGTCACTATGGTTTAGTTTATGCCGACAATTAACATCACATAACAGTGTTGTGTAGCTTAAGCTTTTATCTTATACGTTTCCGGCCTCGTTGTCGGTACCATTGCAGCGACATTGGAGAGAATTCTAATAAAATGGGAAATCCTTAATCAATTTTTATTGAAAGGTTAAATACAACATTTATAACATTGTAGCAAAACATATGTAAATGGAAATATTCTTAAAACGCACAAATTAGTTTACCTTTTTACCAAAAATCAATTTTGGAACAAATCTAAAATGATTGTAAAATTGTTAAAATATGATGAATATCAGTTAGAAACTAAGAATTTATAAATATAGTCTTAATTGGACTATATGGTATCACAAACTCATTTTAACTGTAAAATTTGAAATTAATAGGGTGTTTACAAATAGATTTAATATAAAACTTAAAACTTTTACGTGAAAACGGTTGTAGCACGACAATTCTTATTAGAATTGAGTCGAATATGGAAATAAAACACCTCCAGTAGGAATCTTTAACGTATCAAAAATCACGTCGGCGTAGTGCTGATCTTTTGAAAGCTTTCCTCTGATATAAAATTCCCAGTCTCGGCATCTATTGGGCTCAGAGGATTTTAAAAAATAGGTTATTAACTTTGGCTGCTTTGCTTATTATAAAGGAAGGAGAAGAGAAATATTTAATTTTATAATTTAATTGCTGTTCAACTGAAAATAGTGCAGGCAAGAAAAAAAGATAGAATGAGTGTCAATATAAAAACCGATAATAGTCTCAAATATTTCGAAAAAACGTCACTTCAAAATTAATCAAGAAAAGGAGCGACCATGTTAAAATATTAAACCAGTAGATAAAAGACCTAATTAACCTCAGATGAAAGAAAGCCTTTATTATGTTGATAAAAAATATTAACAAATAATTGATTTTTCCTGTAGTAGTAAGATCCCAGCTAGACAAAGAACTATCTACAGAAGAGAGAGGGCTAACTTTTTCAATTAATTCAAATAATTTCTCAATAAAGAATAAAATAATAGACTCGCATTTATAATTTCAATTCTATTTCTAATTGTTAAATTTATAACCCGTGTAAATATAAATTAAGTAGCAAATGGCGAAATGTGTCAAAACGTTTTTGAAAGTGCTGCATAATACAAAAGAACAAAATTTCTGTTTTATAATGAAACAGAATTAAATATAAAACGCTTACCCTTTCGAATTACATTTCGTACATATTCCAATTAAACGATTATTAATTAACGACCATGATTTCAAATTCTAATTTATAATTCTATTCTGAGTACTTAATTGAATTAATAAATATAGATCGTCTCATTTAACAAGTTATTCTAACTCCTTTCGCCTTAAATTTGAAAAGGCTTTAGCTAACTTAGATGGAAGGTAAATTATACCATTCTATTGTTTCATACAATTATTTTTAGTCAAATAAATGTTTTTTTAATTTGAGATTTTTATCAATGTAATTTCGTTTTTGTAACGAAAAGTTACAGAATTTAAAGTTACGAGACATGAATATCTATTCCAACATTTTGTCCTCGTTCAAAATGTTGTTTCCAATCGAAGAAGTTTATTGAATAAAAATAAACGCTTTGGCCAAATTTCGTCGTGGTTATCAAATTCAGAACATCCAGTTACGCAATGCTTTGAAATTAAATTTAAATTAAATATTATTGTTAATTTTTGTTTGAAAATGATAAAAGAAATTAAAGCACTAATTCAAGTTTCCTTTGCATAAAACTTTGTTCACATACGAAAACAAAGTTTTATGCAATTCAATGTTAATAAAATTATGCTACCTGCTTTTAAAAAGCGTTAAATTTTGAAGAGCCTACTCAAAAATAACCCATATTAATTTTTTCTCTTTGCATATGTCCTGCCGGTAAAACGGTCTTCGTATCATAAAAAATTGGGCATCAATTTTCCCAAAAAGTGTTTGGCGTTTCTTTTTTTTAGTGGTAGTTCACCGCTTCAGTTGACTTAAAAGTCCCAAATACCTTGCGATACGTTTAATTTTTACAATACTTAATAAATTGGAACCTAATTCAAATCTAGGAGGTATGTCGCAAGTTATTATACACATTAAAACGACTTTGGGTTATAAATTTTGATATTGCTATAGCTATTTATAGTGTTTCGGCCATTTAAGACCAGCTCAAGTCGAAAATATAATATGTCGTGGATTAGGAGCTGTTCATAATGCAATTTTACCTTTATTTGTGGCAAGCGGATTTTACTAATATGTTTCGATGAATTAATTTTTCTGCGGGTTTGTATATAATTTATACTTATTAACATGCTATTATTTTGGGACGTGGTTGTATATACAAATTTCTTGCTTATTATTCAGTCTATTATTCGACTGCGTTCTATTTTTTCTACTCTATTTATTTTGTTTAAATGAATTAATTCGTAGTGCGTCTAAAATTTTGAAGTAAAAGTTACATTTATGTACATGTATTTACAGATTCTAATTATATAAGTAATTCTTAATGACGTTGATATCAAAATTACTACGGGTACTTATAATGTGTATCTTTGTTATATTCAATATGTTGTTACGGGGGCGCTGCATGTGTTTATATCCAACGGAATCAAAGAGGTAAATGTATATTATAGCATGTATTGAATAGATCCCATACTTCACTGTGGCTCATCTATGGTTATGCTTTGCTTCGAATATGTCCGTAGGCGTACATAAAATGGTTTGCTTTGAAGAATGTGCGAACGGTTGTTAACTCATTGAATACATCCAGAGATTTAACAAGAACTGTCTTTACAGAAAACGAATCACATACCTCGAATAAGTCCTATAGTATATTTCGGGAAGATACACATGCTATTTGTGTCAGTATCGAGAATCAAATAGATTCGGGTTCTGCGGTAAAATATTCAAGCTTTCATACCTAATTTTAAAGTTAAAAATATTTAGTAACATCTATTAACCTTTTATTTCTTACAATTATTTATTACTACAATAATTTCTATATTTACGTTATAAATTTATAGTGTCGTATACTTAAGTGTGGTTTCGTACCTCTGTTTAATAACTGTACATTTCACTTATAATTAGTTTATATATTTATTTAATATATGTCTCTACCGGTGTCATTTTTAATTTATAATACCTTAAATCTTCAGTGTTTACAAATTGGGTTATTTTATCTAATAACGGAAATTTTGATTATCTGATCAGTTTTGGGATTCCCTTTATTTGCAGCTATCTAACGTATTCTAATATTTACAGTTATTTCCTAGTAATGTTTTGATAACCTTTTATTTAATTTGTTTAACAATCTGTTAATTAATAATGTTTAATTACTTTAGCATTCACATTCACCGAATTTCCTTTTTATTGTGTAATCTTTATATAATTTATTAAATGCTTAGTTTGGTAGCTGTATTTTAATTGAGGTATCTTAAATTAATCTCGTCTGTTATTTTATTACTGTGTTTCTTTTAATTTCGCTAGAGAAATTATATTATCGGAACAGTCTATAATGTTTTAATTTAAGGTTCGTCACAACATATCTGAATAAATAGTTTAAAATCTGTGCAACTTAACCAGGCGATTTGTTGCAATGATTCTAAAACGATAAGATTTAGTGGCGCTCAAGGCAATTATTTTCTCCGAGCCTAACATTTTACTAGCAGTAGCAGTTTTATTTACAATCTTCCCACCCCCTGGACTAGAGCTAACTAGCCCAGATTATATTAGAACTAACTGAAATTTGCCAAGTATATAAATATGTGATAATTTATGAAAATAGTTTTAATTATTCTGTAGAGTCGCAAAATTCTCAGGATATCTCGTGTCGTCATTTTATCCTTTACTCAATCAAACCTTCTTCAAACATGTTCAAATTTTGGACACCACCGTCCAGCGATTTCACAATACGGAAACTGTACAAAAATATAAACACGCAAAGCTGGAATCGCATTTTTGAAGTAAAACGACTAAGAGGATCTCGCATGAGTCAATTACATATTTAATTAAGACTACAGTCCATACCTATTTTTATAGCTTTGTATGAAGTGTGAGATGCACAGCATCTGTCGCATAATAATAAAAATGCAGCGATTTTTGATTGGGATTTTATAAAGTCTTCTAGTAACTTTTATTTACGACATTGAACTCTTACAGATCAATTAGATCTCATAAACGTACACAAAGTTTTCAATAATGTTCTGATATTAAAATACCTAGATTGCTATACGCGTAATTTTTATACATAAAATAATTTCTCTTAAACAGAAAAAGGTAAATTGAGGCAATGCCTCAAGCTGGTATTTGCAAAACCGAATTCACCTACACAGTTATTAGGTGTGGGTTTCTCATTGGTCTGTTTCATTAGGGATGCTATAAGGATTTGTAGCGGCAAACAAGGTACTCCCCAGATAATTTTGATAGGTAAATAAGTAAATCACATCTCACACATCTTAACGAACCTAAACCGTCATCTGTATCGTAGTTTTATAACATATTAAATTGTAATACTCCCGTAAAGAGGAAATCATAAACTAAATTTAAATTTGTACACATTAAACGTTGTATCTCGTGTATCGTTAGTGTTAATTGATTAACTATAAATTCTAGTAGTTTGAATGCGGTTACGACTAGTAAATTTATTCCTCTGGGAAATTGCCAATAACTCACAGTTGTGCCCAACGCCTTATTTCGCTTTGTTGTGTAACGTACGTGTTTATATTTATACAAGGATTAGTTCCATATTAAGTCTAAGAAACTTTGGTATAAGGTTGTAATTAACATAGGATTAAGACTAAATCTTTAAGTAATGTGAATTACATTAAAAAGCTTTTTTAAAAGTCACAACTTTAGAGTAACTCGAAGTAACGGGGATTACGCCAACTTCCTTCCTAGAAATTACTGTTATAGCTATAATTCAATAAAATTACTGTCAATTATTAAATGATTTAAACTTCAAACTTTAAACAAGCGGAAATAATAATGAAGGTTCGCTATTAGGTAAGCGCCAACTAAATTAACAATATTTGTAAAACCATTTCCTTTCTTATACAAATTGAAGAGTTAACATCTGACCGTGAGAATTATACTTATTTTAGCTATAGTTTATCGAATAAGCATGTTGCACACACAGAGTTGAGAAATAAGGGACAGATTTAGTAGGTTGGTTGGGGGAAGAAGTCTTCCTAATGACCTTATAGTGTGTTATATTCGGGGTTTTGAGTGAAACAGTAGTACTATAAAGTATTCGAGAGTCTTAATTCTAAATTTATAAATAGTGAAACCTAAATTTTTCCAATAAAATTATGAGTTGTCGCGAATATAATTAAAACATCAAGCCTTCATAAAAATAAATGTTAATGCCCTCAAGAAAAAAATTTATCCAAGTTTATATTTAACACTCACAGGTAAAACTTGTCAAAATCAATTACTACTTTCCCAAAGATCGTGATAGATCTGATTTGTTGTAGGGCTATTGAATATTGTATGTCCACTCGTTCACATTGTTTCATTTGGTATTATAATAAATATCGTATATTATGAATTGTATTTATTCTCACTGCAAAGACCAAAGTCGCTACAATGGCCATGGAAATGATGACGCAGAAGACGTAAAAGATCCAGAAATATAAGGAGGTTGCTAAAATCTACTACATGAAGAAACGTTTGCCAAGGAAATAGCTTACAATTTCTCCTTCTTCTTCAAGTCCAAAAGTATTATAGACGCGATTGATGCTCTTATTCCAAAAACCTAGCTTAACGTTACTATCTGTAGAATTTAACGCACAAATAAAGCATTACTGCAGTAAAATGGTATGGCTTATGCCTTTCCTGAGATAAAAAAACCTGGGAGTTAGTTGTTGATATGGGCTTCTGGATCAGAATACGCTTACACCTTTGTATCTGAGACTATTAAATCAATAACTGAAAATAATTTTACCCATGCCCATGATAAAACACCAAACAATGCGTAAAATGTCATTTTTACGACCGACTATGTTGATTGTCGTGTTCTGATATATTTTCCGAGCTATTGTAGTTATGATAGTAACGCTGCAATTATGCTTCACAACAAGCGTGTTATAGTTCATGGTGTTATGAAACGGGGTAAAGGTTTGATATCAAATTGTCGAAATTAGTTCATATTTGTTGTTATCGCAAAAAGTAGTGTACAACACGCGATCGTTAAGTAGCGTCTCGAAAATTAGCAAAACTTGAGCATTCAGATCTCATTTTTCTCACTTTTTCTCGACCTGTTGTTATATAAAGCACTTACATCCTCATTGTACCAAAAACACTCTAAGACTTTTAGCATGTTGTTCAATACCTATCTAGAGCATTTCCATAAACTTACACTACAGCAACTGTTTATCGGTCAAAATTGAACGCGGCTGCGCCATAAAGCAACTGAGTTGACTTAAATTAATCCTTATACTGGATAAGTTCGATTAACATCGCACTACTCAGGGTATTTCCTAAGTTCGTAACTTCAAGGCGCAATTCCTGAAGATGTTCTAAAAAAAAGGTTTCTATAAACATGGGTCCGAAAATGCTTAGTTTCCGAGATAAAGGGTATTAAAAATTTAAGAAAAAATTCTATTATTTCAAATAAATTTTGAACGGTCAATGTAAGGTTCTTAAATTTTTGCAATTAATTTAAGTTACCGAAGAGCTAAATCTTTAGTGTAAAGTCAATTATTATCAGAAAGTGAACATTTTAACATCTGCATTGATTTAGTATAGGAATTAAATATTTTATGTTGTTGGTAATAACCCGCCATTTTTGTACGAATAAGTTAGTGATAAGCAAGAAATTTAAGTGACTTTTTTTGTTGTACATTGTTAGGCGAGTTTAAAAAGACGACAAAATTTTAAAAAACCGCTGCCGTTCTTTTTTTATGAAGAGAACCGCGACTGACTCACGCCTGACTACGCCACTGACGGCAATTATAAATTAACTTTACACTAAAAACGTGCTGTTTTAACCTCAATTGACTGCAAAATTTTAAAAACTTAGCTCTGACTGTTGAAAAATTAATTTCTTAAATTTTCAACGACCTTTGGAACTAAGCATTTCCGAACACATGTTTATCAAAACTTTTTTTTAAAACATTCTAAGGAGTTGCGCTCTGAAGTTACGGACTGTACTTAGGAAACACTCTGTATAATTACTTATATGAGAAAAAAGTTTACTTATGCTTATTGAATATATGTAACTTTTGTAAGATAGATTAGCTTTGACTCAGAAAATTTCGAGTTGCTAAATTTGATTACGCGTCGAACCTCACTTTAAAGTAAATATAGTGACAGTTAGTTCTTCATTCAACCATTTTAGCAAAATAGAAACTTAGGGAATCGTGCTCATAGAAATCTTTCCCAAAGTTACTCTCGTGAATGCTCTTAAATAAAAACATGCTACATTGATCGTCTTCGTTTATTAATAAAATGAAATCAACATCATGTGTAAGGATAAATATACTTATGGACACCACTGGTTTTTTTTTATTACTGGGCGTAAAACTTTTTCATTTAAATACTGTTGCGACGCAGGACAACAGAAAGACGGCATTTTAACATAACTATTGCATGGATCCAGTAACTCTTTGCTTAAGCGAATTAGGCCAAAATAACAAAGATTAAATAATAAAACTAGTAACTCTAGAGTACTTGAAGTTACGTTCTTTTATAATTTCTGCCTAGAACCTGTAGTTTTTATTATGAAAACACTCCAAAAAACACTAGAACAGCAACTTATCTCTTAATGAAGGACAAAATACTATACAGTGTGAACAATTAAAAGATTAGAATTTCGAATACTTATCGGCTTTGAATTCCATTTAAATATTAAAAATTATTTTTTAATACCGAGTAACCAAGAGCACCCTTTGTGTTCCAAATTTTATTTCTAGAAGCCAAAAGTGTCCTCGAAAGTTTCGAACACAAAGTGCTTTTTTAATTTTAAAAAAAACATGCAAATCTGGGATTACAAAAACAGAAAACAGTACAACAGGCAGTATACTCTACCTATTGGGAGTTTGAACGAATTAAGAAAGAATTGGATAACTTAAAAAAACATTTACAAGAAAATGGTCATACACTGAATGAAATAATATTACCTTTCAAAAACTGAATCCTAACAATAAGTACTGCTTATTTACCTTAGAGAATCCCAAGTAACATTTTAAATTCCATTTGGTTTTTTAGAATATTTATTGGTTTTATAAAAGTTTAATTATGGCTAAAATTAAAACTTGCCATTATAAAGTTATTAGGCTTAGTTAATAAGTTTTTAACTACGTTGTAACAGCTAAATAACAAAGCCAATTGGTCACTTCTTAGAAATAGCTTTATAAAAACCTTAAGATGAAAAATAAATTGCTTATTTAAGATATTTGCGTTTTATAAAGGTGTTTAAAGCTAAAAAGTTTT
>JAHWXV010196543.1:0-35940 GCA_024586415.1 Phrixothrix hirtus | reverse complement strand
ACATATTAGTAACATAAATAATTGCTTGTTATGTAATATGACGTGTGTTTGTAATAGTTATTACTTTGCACAAATATATAGATTATTATTATTATTATTAAGGGCTGGTCTTGTTAAGAAGCTGTTATAGAGAATTATGAGTGTACCCTATAATAAATATTATATGTATATTATTTCTAAATCAGTGAAGATAAATAAAAACGTTTAAAATAATTAACTAGTTTCGTTATATTTGTCAGGGATCGGATTTATTCTTGCAAGTGTGATCTCAAGGACTATTAATAAATTTAAAACTAATGTTAATATTTTATATAAATCGTTAAAAAGAAGTACCGATAAAAATATGGAATCGCTAATGGAAACGTTGCAAAGATACACGATAAAATGAGTTTCAATCAACAAGATATGAAATTCAATTAAAGAAAATTATAGCAAGAAACGGTATCCATTAATACAAATCAAAATAAATTACAAGATTAATCTAAAGCAAGCCAAAATACACGACAAGAAGAATTTAAATTGCGTGAGACTAAATTACAAGAAGAAACTACAGATAACTTAAAAGAAGAAACGAAATTTAATTAAAATGCATTATAAGAAGGAGTTAAATTACGTCAGACTAAACTCAAGAAGAAGTTAAGTTAAATCAAATTAGGTTTCAAGAACAGACCACTTCAAATGAAAATAAATTAAAGAAGGAAATCGCATGTGAGATGTGAACAAAGCACGAGGAGTCAAAAAATATGACCAATTGCATCAGAAGTTAATCCTCATTATTAGAAACAATGGGCTCTATCCCTTGTGAGAAATTAAGCGAAGTGAATGTACAGCCAGTTGATCACATACCTGTTGTTGAAGACGGTATACTAAACACTAGCAGACACGCGAAAGCACCCACATTGACGGAAAGACTTCTTGGACTAATTGCCATAAGCATTTCATGGCAGCTGCAACATCGAATAAATGGTCCGTTAAATAAAGTTTCTTAATAGTGACTCTATGTGGGAAGTCGTATAATTTCACAAAGCATACCAGACGATGTGCAGAATAATTTAGATTATATTATATTATATTATGTCTGCAACAGGACTATTGCACCCGGTTAAGGAATAGAGCGTAGAAGGTTGGAAAGAACCCATAGGAATTCGAAATCGAAGTTGCACGGCCAGTGGGATTAGCATACGCAACGGTTCGAGAAAATTCTATCGAACAACTTGGGGTGTAATATTTGTGGAAGATCTTCCAGATTCCAAAACATAACAGACACTTAAATTAGCACATTCACGTGACCTTACTAGTATACTAGCTCATGCACTGAAAGTTGAAGCGGCCAATCAAGCATCGAAGGAATCAAAGCTGGCATTGAGACTATAGAAGAGGTGTTTTTGAGACTAGTTAGAGCGCAAAACCCAAATGGACGTAAACCACGATGCTGGAAGTGCGGTAAATGGGGACATTGGAGAAAAACTGCCAAGCGGCTATGCGCTGCTCCGCTGATATTACAAAGCACCAGGAAAACTAGAAAGTATCGATGTGAAGGAATGAAAATATTGGTCTGTACAAATTAAGTTCTGGAAGTGACTATGCAAATGCCATGTTTAAAAATAAACGAGATCGTTCCTTTAATGGAACAATCACAGGGAAGAAATGCCAAATGTGGGTGGATACGGAGCAATTAAGGCAATCGTGAAACCAAACATTGTTAGGAATGGAAGATTACTGTCTTTTTAGCTGTGACTATGCACAGCTACGAGTAACCGTGCAATGGTTTATGGTGAAATGATTCCAGATATCAGTAGTTGATATTGAAGAAGCGGTCATATTGGATATGTATATAATGTCTGAGTTTGGTTTCACTTTAAACCTGAAGAATGGTATCATAGAGGTTAATGACGAAGAGATATCTATTAGTCGATGGGAAGATCGTGCAATAAAAATAATCCTAGCAGAAGAGATGACTTTACTGCTAAGAAAGTAAACAATAATTGTAGGCTAATCAGATAGAAACTCCCGGCGTAGATGCCCAGGAATTCTAGAAACCAACAACATACATATTGTAGCTGGAAAAATAATGTTGATAAACGTTAAGGAAATGGCACCTGTTTGCTTGATGAATGCTGATACCTTCCAAATGACTCTAAAGAAACGCAGCGAATTAGGAATGTGCATACATACCTTAACTGTGGTACATTTCACGAAAATCGGTGAAAAGATTATGCTTGTAAAGAATTTATCCCAGCTGGGTGCCACACTCGAATCTTTGGAGAACGATTTAACCCATGAGCAACAGAATAAACCAACACATGCCGACATATCTACCAGTGATGGTGGTTTGAAGAACAAACTTTGCAAAACACAAAGTAAATACTAGAGATGCCCAAAAAATAGGTCAATCACTAAGGACGCTACATTTATCCAAACAAGAGGAAGTCGAGAACATAAAAACGGACATGGCCCATGAAGGTATTATAGAGTCGTCCAATACTCCTTGGGTATCACCAGTTGTACAGGATAAACCGAAATATGGTAGCACTAGATCCTATGTGGATTCCCATCGCTTGACTAATGTGACCAAGAAAGACCCTCTACATAGAATAGATGGCACTTTGGGTATGCTTTCTGGCTTCAAATGATTTTCAACCTTAGACATGAAATCTGGATATGCACAAGATGTTATGTAGGCTAAACATCGGGAGAAGATGGCACTGTTCATTGGTTCTGGTCCCTGGCAGTTCACAACGATGCCCTTTCGCTTGTGCAATGCACCAGCGACAATTGAAAGGTTAATGGAATTGAACCTATGAAGTTGTCTTGGCAAAAATGTCTAATACACTTAAAAGATGTCATAGTTATTGAAAAGTTCTGTAATGAAGCCCGAAAAACGTTGAAGGAGTATTTCAAAAACTGTGAAGTGCATATCAATAGCTTAGTCCGAAAAAGTGCAACATGTTTCAAAACGAAATGAAATATTTAGCTCAGGCTGTTTCAAAAAAAAGTGTCACAACTGAGACAGAGGGCATTCAGTTTGTACTAGAATGGCTCGAAGCAAAAGATAAACTTGAATTACGAAGTTTCTTGGGATTATGGACTGACTATCGTCGATTTGTATGTGGATTGCAAAGTTACAAGCTTACCCAAATAAAGCAACGTATTTATTGAACAATAGCTTCTAAGAGTTATTTGAAACAGACGCACTCATACTTAGTCACCCTAGAATGGAAGGGAGAATTGTTATAGATAGCGATGGCAGCCACATCGGCGCCCATACTGAATGAACAAGAACGACTAATTGGGTTGATCAGAGCTGAAAGAAACTGTTGTGTTACGTGCAAAGAATTGCTAGCAATAATAAAAGCCGTTGAACATTCCTTATTGAGAATTGATCACGCAGTGTTGAAACTGCTCCTACAGTTTAAGCTTCCAGAAGGCCAAATAGCGAGATGGATTGAAATGCTGCAAGAGTATGATTTTGAAGTTCAGTATCGTGTCATAAGATATTACAGATATGCTAACGCTTTACCAAAACGGCCTTGCCCCGAAGAATGCAAACAGTGCCCTATGTAGGAGTCAAAAGTTGACGGTTGTAAGTTTGGCTCGTAGTACAAATTCCGGCATTTGCAAAATCCAAGGTCGCTATATATAAGGAGTGGACAGCGTAACAAATTAAAGATAATAAGAATTATGTAGAAGATTCTAGAACATTCTAGAGGGTTCTATAGTGCACATATAAGTGATGTAATCACAAATGATTCTTTGCAGCAATTAATAGCTAAATAAATTCAGAGTTACGGCAAGAGTCATGTTTTATTTTACTCTTTGATATTTCCGAAAGTTCCATAAATTCACTTTTCTATATAAATGTTAGTTCAATTCCTTTAGTTTTAGTTTCCTGAGAACTTGTCTGTTACAGAGAAATATAAATATAGACGATTAATACTAGTATATCCTAAAATAAATAAATATTAAGTTGAAATACGTGTAAATAGATAATTATAAGCTGGTGAACATGAATAAAGGCTTTTAAACAATTAATTTCGTTACAGTATATTGAACTTGAAGGAATAAAAAGCTTGGGGACCCTACCAAACATATACAGTAAACTACAATATTGGCCAAACGTTAATTGAGTTTGTTTCTAATAAATACCTTGAAATGTGACTAACTTAATTTTAAACCGCAAATTCGTTATATAACTTGACAGCTGACTAGTCAGGTTTACTGTAGAAGACGAAAGTGCACGACTTCTTTAACGATTATTTGATGTTAATTTCAAAATGGAAAACCAAAAGTAATGCATTAGTCATAATTTACTATACTTCCGAAAAGGATAAAATATGATGAAAGCTCATAAAAGGTTTTATGCTGTTAATTTTTAAAACTGCGGCAGTGCCATAATTGATTTTTTAAATTTCGGTCCCAATATTTTGATGTTTAAAGTATATCGCGTTCAAGAAGGCAAATATAAGTTAATGAAAACAAAACAAAGGAATTCGTCGAATCCAATTAACGTTTATCAACACGAAATATTGTTAAGGAATTTAAGGTATCGAATTCGATCGGTTAATATCATCGGCAAGAACCATATAACGAGATCGACGCGGCAGTTAAAGATGTTAATTTCTTCCTGAATTAGCAAGATGCTCCGGCCACCACAGTGAAGATAGGGGTATCCTACGTCTAAGATGAGATTAATTGAACTAAGATGCAGGAATGTTTTGCAAACGTCAAAATTGGGATGAGTCGTAATTTATGGGCACCACTTTACCTTTAATGGCTTGACGGTTGGATGGTTACAATGGAATTAGATGGCAGAGAATCTTCTTCCCAAAACAGATATATTATAATTTTATCACGGCATACTTACTAGTTAATTACTTATTTAGTATACGCCACTGGATTACTATTTCGATCAGGTCACCTAGACGGATACGTTACAGTATGCTACTTACTTAACTTAAACTATTTCCCTGCAAAAAAGTATCTGTTAATAAATTTATAGGTGTCCTTAATTACAAAATAAAAGATGCTGTACGTTCAATACTCAATATAATAATGATCAAAGAAAATCGAATGTGTACAGTAATACGAAATACATTTCTCTCATTTAAAAGAAAGCAATTACGTTAAACAATTTGTATTCTATAACTACGTTAGGGGACCGCTTTGATTTATATAATTTACAATTAATATTAACTTAGGTAATACAATCAACTCTTCTGTAAAGGCCTTATTTCGATAAACAACTAAAGTTGGTAAATAAAAGCTAACGTCAATTTGTTATTACTGTCTGTTACTGTAATCGTCTTTTATTTATGATTTGACCGAACTAATTGTTCTAGTCGTAAATAAGCAACGAATGAAAGGAGGGCTTTATTGGATCACTATTTGACCGTAAGTTTATAGTAAAACATCACTTACGTGTTGACGGAAGTCTGACGATTCCGGATGCTGCGGCAACGTAGTGGCATCAAAGTTTAGGTACCAGATGATAGTATACCTGTACCGTACTTCAGCGTACTTAACCCTTGGTAGGACATGGATGAAAAATTCAATGGATCCCCTAAAATTCGCTGACAGGCGTTGAATAATTAATTCCCACAAATTCAGTATTTTGATAAACGGGATAACTCTTCATCTATTAACTTTTACAAACCAAGGCGTTGACCCGATTAAGTGCACTTGCACTCTCGAAGAACGGAAACGCACGCTCACCTTACGGTAGTTAGATCTGAATTGCCCGTTAAAAGAAGTTTCTCCTTGAACTTACGGGAAAAGGGGGATCTGTGGTTAACATTTATTTTTAGAATCGAAAAACATTCTCATGGGAAATCTGGCGTTGCCTTTTTAAAACAAAGCGTGAACTGGGAATTTTTGAATATTACTAAATGTTCTCAAAAATGGATTTACAACTCTAAAATTCTCGTTTACAAATATAGATATAAAAATGATACTGGTAGTTTACCAATTGTATTTTATTATTAGTTCACATACCGGGTGTTCCCAATTAAATGACATGTTGCAGGAATTTTAGACAAGCTTACAACTAACATACGATAGAAGGCTAGATATATGAGTATCCCCTGAGTTTAATGAAGTATATCTCACCAAACGCGATTCTTTTTGAACCGTGAAGAAAACGATACATATTTGAAACGTATAACAAGAGATGAATAAGTAATCATCTTCAATAACGTTTAACGAAAAAGATCGTGATAAATTTGCTCAAAATACTTCAAAAGCAGATATTCACAAAAGGAAGGACGTGCCATTAGTTTGGTGGCATTTCAAAGGTACGTGTATTTTGAATTGCTTCGAAAGAACCTCCGATTAATTCCTACTTGTACTGTCGTTAACTTTGCAAATTAAATCATGTCGTTAAACATAATTGTCCTGAATTGGATAACGCAAATGTGTTCCATTTTACTACGATAACGCTAGACTACATATAAGCGTGGTTATTCGTCAAAAATTGTTTCAACTTGGATGGGACGTGCTTCCCTATCCACAATATTCGTTACCATCAGATTATGATTTATTTTGTGTTTTAAAAGATGTCTTGAATCGAAAAATCTTCATTTCTGGAGAGAATATCAAACCATTCTTCAAACTATTTTCTCTGCTGCAAACGGTAAACATCTTTTAAGTGCAGAGTCTCAAGTTTCCTGAAAGATGACAAAAGGTACTGTCACAAGCGCGGCTGAACTTATGCCCGACGACGATGCTGGTGTCTCGCTAGCTTCTCGTAGAAAGGAGTCCGTGAAAGATTTCACCAGCACGTCCACGCTCTAAAAAATCGGAATTACGTACAAAAGGTTTGAAGTTTGGGGGAACGCCACTGCTCCTTATTGGCCGTATAATGAATCGAATTATTCTTCGGAACAGGGAAAAACGGTTCCGCGGCCTATAAATGCGTTGTCTCTGACTTGCCTCTTACGTAGGCCCCAAATATCAGTATGAATTAATACCGTGGCTAGAGGGGGCTACCTTGACAAACACATCCCCTGAAATACAAAATAATCACATCTAACTTATTCTAAACTTAAAATCAAAGTCCAATTGGGGAATAACCATTTATCTATATCTAAAGAAATGGCTTATTCAGTATACCCAAGAAAACAACAAAAGGATACAAGAAAACTTCTCCGGCTCTTGAATGCGACCTAATTCAAGAGATACGTGGAAGACTAACCAATCCACTATAACATGAACTTATTATCTAAATATTATATTCAGAGTAAATTAAGGTATGCATCAATAGTTCGGACAGGAATTCTGTTCTGACAGGCTTACCTCAAAACGGGAATGGTTTACTCTGGGTTCTACAATATTCGGCAGCCGCGACGATGAATTACACCAGATTCCCGCCGATACACATTAATATACCCAATACACCCTTGCAGGCAACCAATATTTGTTTTGGTAGACGCGTCACAGGGCTACTCGCTTATCCAAAAACACCATAATCGTCGGCCGTGAACCGTATACGTTCCTGCGTTCGCAGGTGGACCCACACGTCCTATGAAGCTGCGAACAGAGTGTAAAAAGGCAGGTGGTTCCCCCAAAATCCACTATTTGGTTTCTGAATGACTGGGATTCCGCCACACTTACTCCCGCGAAAATGTTGGACTCAGCCCGGAAACTTTAAAAGTTACTCATACGCGATCGATTTCTGTCACGTACAACCTACGCCTGTTTTAAGCCCACATCGCGGTGGTCCGACAACGAGTTATTACAAATCATTCACATTCGCAATCCACAAGAGTGAAAATCGCCTACAACCGTCACTTTATTTTATTAATTTTTCGCCACCAAAAAAAACTCATCTCTTGTTTTTTGTTCTGACCCACTGTATTTGTTTTCGTAGTCCTAAGAACCACGCATTTACCATAAACGTACGGCGGTAAATTGAAATATTCGCGCGAGATGCCAACAAAACCTGACATCACCCCAGGCAAAAGAAATTTTCACCGAAAATGTACGACATATTGTTTCCCAAGAAAAATTTGTTTTTCAATTATACAGAAAAGAAGGGCAACTACTTTTTGGCCAATCGGATATTTAAACTGTTTTAATATTATTTTTCAATTAAGATTAATACATTTGTCTACCTGATACTCTAAGATTTCTAAAATCTTTTGAAAAATTTTGTTAGTTTATGGCATACATCACGCAATTGTGTAAGGAAGATCCTTTTCCGTACATAAGACACATTGCATACTTCTAGAAGGTATTCATCAAACCACGGTGAATTTGAGTTGGGGTAACTTCCTCTATTATAAAGTATCTGTTTAATGACCTCACTCTATTTTGGTACCAACATGTAACCTGAGACGTTCAAATAATTATACTATGCAGGATGTAGACTTTTAGCTCTACAAGTTCTTGCAAGGTATATTAAGTCAACAATACGTAAAACTAACATTTGCTTTTACTTATAAATGAGGAAAGGATGGAGCATAGTGATGAACTGTCGTACACTTAAAATACAATTAGCCTGTGAGCTATTGTCATACATATGTTACATCTTCGAAGTTAATGGCAATTACATTCATTAGTTCGAATTGAATGCAATATAATAATGTACCATATAAATGGAATCGGAAAAATTTAAATGAATTGTCCCTAAGTAAGCACTTGTAACCTTAAAGAACAATCTCCAAAAAAGGTAAAGCATTTATGCAAAGCTATATATATATCCAAGTTGTATATTTTGAACAATTTTAGAAAATGACTGTTGCGTATGGAAAAAACATCCAAGCCTATTTACAGACTAAATTCTGATGTAAGCTCATTGAATAGGGTAAAAATTTCATTCTGAATCATCAAAATGCCTAACAACACGTCGAGATGCAATGAGAAAACAAGCTATAAAAAATTAAAGGGCATCGGTACTCTAAAACCTTTTACCGGGCTTATTACATCGAAATCTTTGGTCCTTAAAATTTTAATTATGAGAGTGGCTTCTCCATGATACATTTATTTGAAAAACCAAATTAATTTAATTTTGTATTAAAATGAATGTAGTTAATTTGAGTCGAAGCAATCGAACTGTTTTTGAAACATGCTTAGTTTTATGACTATGAATTACAACCAAGTTTTACTTGTAATAATACACTAAATAAGTATAATATCCAATAATAATAATAATAATACATTAAGTAATTAATTGTTACAGAAATGATTAACAAAAGGAGAAAATAATTTAAACCGATTTTCAGTTATTACGTTACCTTGTACACATGCGGCTACTTTTCTACAAATTATCTTTATGACATGGACTATTATAGGAAGGGTTGAGTATGTGAAGTGTTATCAGAAGTAATTATTTAAATACGGAATGGCGCCACCAATTTTGATTATCTCAGGCAAATGTAAACGATCCACGACAAAGAATTGCATAAATCACGGACAAAGCTAATTGAATTGACTTATGTCTTTCTTAACCGAATAACATGTACTCTGGATTTACAGTTGATTCCTTATTCTGAATATTTGTATTATTACTACTACATAAGTAGGTATGTTTTATTACTACAATTTCAGAAATGGTTACTGTGCCATACTCTAAAACGAGTTTAAGCACTAGGAAGGTTTATCATAACACTTACAACGCGGTTTCGCGTTGGCATAGCTAGCCGGAGTCAGTAGGTTTTTCTGTCACCAATCGCCTTGAAAGCAAGCTAATGTATATGCCACAGCTTTTTATTCAATAATCACTATATCTTGACCAAGAAAGCTAGAACCAGGCAAGACAATTGAAGGACACCGGGGAAAAAAGATGAATGTCACAAATAATAGTTTTGAGAAAAATTAATTCAAAAGTTTAAAGTCTAATACTTTTCTTGTAATAAGTTCGGTATATTCTTACTAATGTTCAAACTATACAAGTACATATACTAATATGTACTATATAACATATTACTGCAAGTGTACAGTTAGAAGTTGGAAAACAAGGTTTCAGTACACTGAAAACAAAATGAACAGGGGAACAAATAAATTTAGGTTCATCTTCTTTTCTGCATTTGTTTTCATTTTCATCTTTATTCGTCATCTTTTCTTAGTTTCTGACTGTGATAATTTTTCATAATATCTTAAAGCTCGGCTATCTTCACAAAAATGAGTTTGAAGGTTCTTATATTTTTTTGTAGATATAGGAACTCGGTCAGTGTACTTTAGAGGGGGCATTTTAAATTCGCCTGTAGGTAGATATATGGACTTATCAAAGTTTTGTTTTAATGGTACAATAACTGCTGTTGAGAAAGCTCCATTGTATGATTCACGATACTCCAGCATTCTGGAAGTTTCTTTGCTTATCACTAATTATCTTATTGGCCTATGCTCGAAGGGACACATCTTAAAAAAATACTTTTGAAGATAATCAGTTCAAAATTTAAACGTTTTTTGGTCATCACAACTTAGTACTTTAAAGAAGCTAGGTTTTACATGTGCATTAACAATCTGTTCATTCCAGCCCGAGGGAAGTTCAACTATTGCTTCTTAATTAATCTGTCCCATATTGCGATCGCCATTTTAATAGTGTCCAAACGTTTGGTTGTGTGAACAATAAAATGCGTAAGTCGAAACAACGTATAATTCTTATTTTGACCACTGCAACAATCACAAAAAATTTCTAATTTTTTCACGGTACTGCTTAAATGATTAAATATAAAATCAAATAGCATAAATGCCACTTCATCTAATCCTTTTTTTTCCGGTGTATCTATATATGTGTAAAAGAAAGTCTCGCCTGAAAATGAACATGCTTACTAAAGTAATGCAATTGACAGTAGATATGCAAAATATTACTCACCTGTAGATCGCACATGTATATTAAATGAATAGAATGATAGTGGCCTCTTGTAGTAAACATCATTAGAACGTATATTAGGTACAGGTAAGTTTTTTCGGAGGTCCATAATAATGGCTTCAACTTTATTACATTTGTGTGATCTTAGCCGAGCAGCGCACTTTCTGGTATAAAATGTATCTGCTTTCGTAAGGTGTACTTTATACTCTGCCTCTATGCAAAAGAGTTGCTTTTTGAGATTCGTCCATTTCCATGACTGCCTTCTTGGCCTTGAATTCGTCACAAAAGGTGCATGTATCAGTTCGAGGAAAACCAAAACCCATGTTGAATTTGTTTACAAAAATTGATCGGTATGTTTCGTGGGACATTTCTCCACACTTAATTCTTTTGGTAGATAAATTTTTTTGGAATTCCGTAAACTATAATGGGATTTTCTTCCTTTAAAGGATTTAATGTGCGTATAAATGGCACATTTATCTGGGTGAACGTGCACAGTTGTAGTTAGTTGCAGTTGGATACTTTGAAGTCGTTTAGCTGAGATTCCAAACAATGAAAGCAGTGCCTTGTAACAAATTTGTATTTCAACTGATGAACTTTCACGTAGTATAATAACTCTATTCTTGTAACATATGAATAATAATCAACATTATTGTCCTACTTCGATGTCTTTTTACTAAAGCCTCCCAAGTAGGAATTTTGTTCGTCGTGTGTTTTCAGTCTGTTAAAGTGTTTATTTATAGTAATTCTTTCTTTCATTGTAATTCTTTCTTTCATTGTAATTCTTTCAAAAAATTTTAGTCTTGCACAATTGCAGTTAGAACCAGTTTCATTACACTGTAGTCTTAGCTTCTTTGTAGCATCATGCATACGTCTATATATAGATTTTTTTTAGAAGTAGCCTGTATCTGCTGGTCGCATTCTGTAGCATCCATTTTACTGCAGGTATGTAAATTATATTTACTTCTATGATTAATACACTTAAAGCACTAGTTTAATAATACACCACCTCACTTTTCATACTAAAACATGGTTGTACATGCAGAGGTAGCAAATCCCATTCCCATTCATTAAACAGTTATCTTTTTTCCCCAGTAATACTGTAGACATTCATTGTTCTTCCTCTGTATACTAAAACTTTATAAGGTTGTAGCTTATTACTCCCAGCCTTTATTATCTTATGAGTGCAATAAAAACTAACAATTTGAGTTTTCTATTCGATTTAATAATCTCGAAATTGAAATTTTTTGACATTCATCTTTTTTCCCCTGTGCACTTAATTATGAATAACAATTATATAGGGATTTGCTACAGACAAAAATCGAGAGATAGAACTTAATAATGGTAGTTTTGAACGCGATCGTTCCTAGAACTGATTACGTCACTGAATCATACAATATCAAATATCATAGTTACATAAAAGTTGTATAAAATACTCTCCAGAGTCGCCGGTACAACTTGCTTACCTTACAAATATCTGGAAGTAAAATAAAATCCACGCTAATATACTGAAATAAAATACTAAATATTCAGCAACAATTTTAATAAATCAAATTTGAATATGGGTTAACAAGTCAAAATCAAGTACTAAACAAATTCGGTTATCAATTATTCATTATGTGGGTACTGCACTCGCAAAAAATATAACTACCTTAAAGCTTAGGCTTTACCTAATTGACAATCTTATAGTGGTTATACGTATCTATTTGATAAAGTGAAACAAGAAAGTCAAATCTGATACATACAGGTCACCTTGTAGGTCACTACTATGGTTCGGTCGGTTATACTCATATCGCTAGGTGATTAATGCTCTCAAACTAAATGTTTGACACAAAACTAACGCATAATTTCATTACGAACACTACGTGAATTCAATAGACAAGCGTCTTTTGCAAAATACAGCTTATAAAGTTAAAGAAACTTAGGAAATTTTACCTTTATGTCAATTAAACAACGTAAAAAATCAAGCTTACGTAAGCCTTTCTTGTATGAATTGGTTTAAGTACTACTATAAAGGATCCTTCTGTTTTAGTTAATTAACTTTATCGTAAATCTTCATTGTTAAAATTGCTTCATTAAATAATGGTGGAAAACACGCTTTTAACAGTTCGGGAAATCCCGATTTTCCAATTCCTTGGAATATCAAATGCTAAAATATAAAACACTACACTTATGCGGCGTCTTATTACGCAAAAGAACGGAAATTTGGTTCTTTTGAAACTTTAAACAACCAACAACAAGTTTACTACTTCATGGCTCGAGAAGAAAACCTTTGTTCTCAGGGCACGCGTATTAGCTGGAAAAGAGGTTTACAGAATGTCTCTGAGCGGTAATCGAATTAGCCAACCAAGAACTCTGATTATAAAAATAAAATAATAGGCGAGGCAAATATGTATGGTAAAATGTTCGAACATTCTCGAAGGTTGCACAATGTATCGAAATTTACTTCGGACATGCTGATGCTGATCAGCATGGTATCATTTTTTCTCACGTAGCTAAATTGCAAGTTATACGTAAATCTTGTAAGACATAAACCATTTCTTTGGCTAAAATAATTTAAATAGTTTTTTTGATATAGGATAACTCTTAACAAAATTAAAAGGATTTTTAATTATCAAAATTCATTAAGTAAATAACTGAAGTAGAGATTTCTTGTTACAAAACGAAAACAAGGAATTGATTTATATTAAATTAAAAATCCTCAAGGTGACCTTCATAGCTAACTGGCATTATAACAAAGCGATGTGTCACAACACATACAAGATGCGTTCAAAGAGTTGCGTAATAGAAATTGATCAAAATATTTATTAGCCAAATATATACAGGTTGCGGCAGATTAAAGACCGTTTACAACTGGTAACTGGTAAATAATTTTAAAAATAAAAACTCATGAAAATTAAATGTATTTTCAAAATTTGATATATCGTGCAATCTTGAATATGAACAACACAACCTCCCTACAATGTTTATATAATCTTGTTCGTAAACCTCTAAATTAATTACAAAAGATGAATAGTATGTACTAATTTATTGGAGAAAGTGCTGTTTCTAATGAATTGCAAGTTCTTAAAATTTAACTTCCTAGAAGGATAGGAATTAGTACCTAATAAGGCTTAGCTTCGATGCTTGCCTAAAAAACTAAATCATTTAATGTCCCATGATAAAATGTACCTATGTACATCTTTTACAGAATTTTAACTAGCAGAACAAATACACGAGTTTATTGAGATTATATTCTACAAGGTTTGCCAAATTAAACTTAATTTGTTTAAATATCTTAGTATGTAAAAGAAGATGGTTATAAATCATGAAATTGAACAATAAAGGGTATTATATATACTTACGATAATACTCAGGCTGCTGTCATATCTTTTTACACGCTTCACCAAGTCTCATTCCTACTACTTTATCTTGAGCAAGTCGCTTTGAAGGTTATTAAAGCATCATTTCAGCTAAAAATAAAATTCAAGAATAGATACAAATCAGGTTGAATTCGGAGAAAGTCGAATTGGGAATAAGCGGAAATACTTGACCATTACTCACGTCATATATACAATTTTGTAAATCAAATAAACTTATCGAAGCCTGAATTGGATTAGATGACCCTCAAAGATTGGATCTAAGATTCGCTGGATTGTAAAAAGATTTCAGGTACTGTGTCATGGTTTTTGCAACTTTATGTATTTAAACACGATGTAGTAGTCCCATTATAAATTGCTATGCTCGCCAATTTTAATAAACAGTCACGGCGATTATCCAAGAGTACAAGAAGTAAGACAATATATTTGTTAACCTTTGTACGATGAAAGTTATATTTCGAGAATACTAATACTTCAAAGATGATTGGTAACGAGTGTTAGTTATCTAGCTGAGTATTTGAATGACATGCATATCTACACTCGATTATGATAAACGTCCATCAATTAAGATACTATTCAAAATGCTGATAACATCTTTAAAAAATACGTACACAAGCTAGTTCGATTGTAGATGAATATCGAATTGTTGAGTAGATCTTAGATTCTTAGTACAAACAGTTGAAGTTTGAGTTTATCAGTTAAGTATGAGCATTAGTAAGCTGTAAGAGACCGATGATATCCAATACTATGTAACACACTAATTATCAGAACAAATCCGTTCAGAAGGTTAATCACTTTTAACATTTTGAGGACCAAAATAATGTTGCACCTTAACGACAATCTTTGATTACTATCCTTCAGGATGAATTTTAGTAAAATATTAATCTGGCTATCTCGAATAATAATTGCCTATAGTGTGATCACAGAGTAAAAAATTATAAGGCATCAAATCAGCGACTACGGAGACCATTCTAAACTTGGACGGGTAATTTGTTGCCACAAACTTTGTGGGTAGCTTTGAAAGTTGTCTTGTTTCGGAGTGTTAGCTAGCTGATCTTTTGTATTACAGCAAAATCTTCGTCAAAAGGTGCTGCTTCTCTGGTGGCTTCGACGATGATGTTTGCAGATCTGTGTGATGATATTTATATCCAGGTCCGGGAAGGAAGCTCGTCCCCTTTCCTGGACATCGCGTTTCTCGTTAGCACTATGCGATTGACTTGTTGGCGAGGATTTTGCTGCATCTGCGCTTTTGCTACCTTGGGGTAACTGGAGTACCCCTTGTAGCTGACGGTGTGGGCCCCAGCGCAGTCAGCACACGTTGCTGGGGGTCGTCTTTGGCTTGCAGCACTCGCCACTGTGATGCCCGTTTTCGCACTTCACATACACGGGCTCTGCTCGACACTTCTTTTGGGTGTGACCGAACCGCTGACACCGGTGACACTGGGTTCTGTTGTTCTTTCTTTGCGCAGCTTCTATGCTCACTTCCAGGTAGAGCCGGTCTTTGGTTGGAAGAAATTCTTTCCCTCGACGGTGTTTGCTAATTCCGCGTAGTTGAGTGGCATTAGGATTTTGTTGGGGCTCCTACGCATTCGGCAAACAGATAACATAGGTAACCTCTGTTGTTTGAGGTCTTCTAGAACAGCCTTGTCGGTTATTTCGTATGGCACCCCCCTTATGACAACCCATAATATTTTGTCATGGGGGAAGCTGAAAGTATGGAAAGGCAGTGTTTGGTTTTCAAAGACCTCCTTGACGCCTTGATGGTCACTAGGCGTGGCCGGGTTGATCTTGATTCCCGAAGCCACGTTTCGGGCGCGAAGCATAGCGGCGACTTCAGGCCACTTCTCCTTCGAACGAAGAATGATTGGTGGTATCGTACCTTTATGTGCGATTTCTATGCCTTATCTTGACGGCGCGGTGTTGTTTAAGACCTCGAAATTGTTTACGGTCACGTATTTTCTTAGCCTGTTTCTTCTGCTTCGCCTCTGTGAAGCCGTCGGCGTCGCTTTCCCTCTTGGTGTCGCGCACTTCGCTAACTGTGGTAGATTTCACTTCCTCCTCGGACAATTATTCCATTTCCGCGACCATCATCTTCTTTGTGGCGGCTGCCGCATCGATTGGGCACGGATTCCGAAGCTTCCACGACGTTGAAGAACTTCGGATTGTACCACTTCGAGCGGTCGTTGACAACTGGCCGTCGCCGATCCATTGCACTAAATGTTTATGGAATTGCACTTTACTTTCAAACACCCGCGGACACTATCGAGTAGAGACATAATTCACAAGCGAAGATAATATAACCGACCCACCGCAGCAAACTGAAGGAGCATCAGCTATAGTATCTTAAGAACACAGGAGCAATCAGACAAACACGTGCGCACTCGGTGAAAGCTGCTGTGTTCCCTGATTTGTTATTTTCATCAGTGACCGTTAATTAAAAAAATTCCAGATAACTTCATTTTCTTAACATCGCTGATCATACCATTACCTTTTGTGGTTGTAAAGTATGGCTGGGAAGATCTTAATAAAAGTGTAAATTCGCACACCCGTTTTGTCAAAATTGATCTTCGCACCTGTAAAATATGAATTTTTCGTGAAACGCTTTAACTTTAAATATTTGAGTTATCGTTGTACAAAATTACATAGTGTCCCCATCCAAGTAAATATTTTGGGACCCTGTTTAATAAAATGTTTGGTATGTTAAGAGCTTGGGCGGTTTTTCAAATGGGTACATATGAGCTTGGTTTTCAGTAAACCTTTAAACGATGACAGTAATCTCTTTGTAATTTCAGAAGGAGTTGGCTTATCCTTTCTAAGATCTTTTGTAAAAAATAACAAAAAATATTTTAACGCAATTTGATTATTAAAAAAACCCCGTATTGTTCCACATATTATGTTTGAATAAATGATGAATTATCTTTTCGGTGTGCTCTAGCTCACAATTAAATATGCTTATTATGTACTAAAAAACCCTTACATATTTTTACTGTAACACGAATCACATTATACGTACAATTTTGCTTTCAACAAAACTAAAACTACGACCTTTCTAGACGGCCCTTAACAATAAAATTAATTATGAAGTCAGAAAGAGGGGAATCATTTATTAAGTTTTATAAACTGCCTTTGGAACGCACTGTGAATTAGTATACTTATTATTATGTAGTAGCTTCGTATCGATAAAATTTCGTGTTCCTAATTTGGGCAATAACATTTATTCGATGGAATAAGCATGTAGATTTACATTTGATACCTACTAGTAATGCTGACCTTTTACATATTATAATATCACTAGTTGTATGTGCGAAGAAAATTATAAGGTGAATATACATTAAAAAACAGTAATTACTGTAAAACAATTTTATGATCAATTACTGTGTTTCAAACCTAAATGTTGTAAACTGAAATTACAAATTTCGACAAAGAAAACAAGAAAAATCTGGTTTGCAACATTTTGGACAAGTATATCCAATTAAAATAGAAGAAAACATTGGAAAGGTATTATCAATCAGGAAAACTGCAGAGTCCTTAAAACATTTATAGCTAATTGATTAACGTAAGAATCGGTGTTATTGATGGAATAAATAACCGTGTGTTTGGGGTCAATTCCAAATATCCGCAACGCTTTCAAATACAGAGTATACCGTTTTACAATGACCGAATGATACTTTTTTTATGACACAGCAAAAGCATGAAATTTGCGGGGCTCCACGACTAGCTAAGGATTTGTAGTACGGTCACTTTCTATAAAAAACAAGCTTTTAGGTGAATTTTATACCTCAATGACTAGGCGACAGTAAACAGGTGAAAAATCAGTAAGATGCTACTTCTTCGATCAACAACGTGAATGTTTCTCAGACCTAATTTCAATATCATAAGGATTTACTTAAATATTCCGTATAAATCGGTCAGTAAATCCAATATTGGTAAAATGAAATAAAAGCCCTACAGAACAAAGAAACTCCTCTGAAATATTCAATTAACAGTTAGTTGAAATTTATAGTGATAAAATAGATAATTGTAACAAACACCCAAAAAATATTAGTATTTACAACAAATTTAGTCAATTGTTGCGTAAATATATTGCCACGGTCTAAATCGGCACTAGGCCGGACCACGTCTCCGGTCGATGGAATCGGCGTCAGCAGCGAGCGCAAATTAAACTACTGCGGTGCGAGGGGGGTTCAAACTACCGACAGGAATCGCTATTAAGCGTTCCATCTCCTACTTAACAATCAGAGTCACAGTACACAATTAGGTATAGGGCCACCACTGCCTCAGTCCACGATAAGGGGGTATTCACCAAAGAGCATCGACCAGCGAAACAGACCTGGTGTCTATGTATTCTAATATGTACTCCTGCTGCAAGAACAGGACCGTCCTACGGTTAAGATAATATGACGCAGGTTCTACTTGGACCTATTCCCAAGTCTATAAGATTTACAGGTAAGTCTTAAAACTAAAGTTAGTGGAAGTAAAACAATTAAATGAGTGACAGTTAGTCGGATAATCTACTCAAATAAGGATAAAATATCACCACTATTACGAGGTTATTCCAGGTAATTATCTCGTCTAGTAAATCAAAATAGTACATGAACTAATTTAGGGTACACAAGTATCACCAATTAAACTGAGTCAAAGTTCACCTGTCGCAAAGAGGTTAAACACACGGGTGTGCATGGTGTTGATACCACCAACGTTTATTGACTAAATTTGATAGGTATAACTATAACACATATCTTAACATTACCCAGGAGAATTAATACTGAACAATAGTGTTTAAAATTAGTACAAGTTCTCATTTGTTTCACGGGACTAAACTATTTCCCACGGAGAAGTGACATATAGCACTGGAAGTGAGCTGTATATGTTATAGGCATCAACACATGTCTGGCATGACATAAGAGACAGTTATCTTATTTCCTACACTTAGGAATACCTGTTATCACAGCATCCAGAGAAAACGCTCTTTTAATTCCTAGACTACGCCAGAGGCGTCAAAAGACTACCTTTGGGTATTCCAGGGGGTTGCTAATCCCAGATTTGGGGTAATTGCTGGCCTAAACATACTCACAGGCCGCTCAAATTTATTTATTCACCCTTCACTCGGTTGCCGAAGCGAGCTTTTCCAATCTCCGTTCGCGGGTCATGTCGCATCAATTACTTCACTTAGTTACTTGAGTAACAAAACGACAAAATCCGATCCGCATACTATTTTAACGACTCTCCCAAAAAATTCCATGACATCTTGACATGTTCAAGCTGAAGCCACAAATCCTGACAATATAAGTATACTTGGTTACACGACTGCTAATAGTTTTCGTCTTAAATATAAGATAAAAGTTAAAGCTATAAGTTAGTGCTGTAAAAATAGCACTGAGGAGTTTGATGCTAATAAGTTCTTAATTCTATAATAATCATAAGTTAGTGCTAGTATTTTGGACTGCTGATGAATTATCAAGCAGCAATAAAAGTTGCGATATTACAAAGATTAAAGGCGAATTCCCAAGTAAGGATGTTTAGGGCATTCCTAAAAATCTTTACCTGATGGCTTGGAATGCATGATAAATGCCCATTGTTTCAAGTAGTTTAAAAGGTTAGTCACAATTCTATCAACAAAATCAGATTAAATCGCTTTAATCACCCCAAAGCAAATTTAGTTTACACTATAAGGTTAAAAACAAATACCCAGAAAGGCGCGACGCCTGTTTCTTATTCAAAATTACGTTAAGTAAATATAAATAGTTTGGCTGTTACTCTTTAAATTGTTCAAATTGACCTATTTCTTTCCGTGACCAATATTATCACGGCTTCGAGAGGAAGCGAATCTCTACAAGCGCATGCTAAATAATTTTAAGATAAAAAATTCATAGGAGAACCTGATTCATTCATTATCAATATGTCTCCTGCCTAGCCTTGATTATAACAAACCTCAAATTACAGCGAGAACATTTCGTTAGATGTCAGACTTTTATTTCCATACAAAGTGCTTTTATTATACTGTTAAAATGCTACATTTGCGTTTTAATGCAGAATACATTGAAATACCTATACAGAGGAAGGTCATTCGAGAATTTATGGCAACTATTTTTCAGGTCAAATATGTGAACGTATTGCGGGTTCCAAACACACGCTTGAAGGTCTGTTGCATAAGCGTTAGTATGCCACCACCCGGAAAGATGCTGGAGCAGTTATTCCGCGTTAGCATCATTTGGAGATGAAGTAGAGCAGCGATAAAACGTGAAGCACTAGGTAACCCTGTTTTGATGTACCGGACCAAATCGATGCATGTGTTCAAACGTGGACGCCTATTAACATGCAATATGCGGCATAGTGGCAGTTGCCTGTTTTTTCAGGGAAATTTGTCAGTGAAAGTTATCGAACAATGCTTAGAAGAATGTGGGAACTGGAGTGTGCACTAAATAGTCAAGAAGATGGCATATTTGCTCTTCGCAATGTTTCATATTTTAAAATACGTGATCAAAGTGCATACAGTTTCTGCCAACTCTTTTGCAACAGTAGCTATCCCGTCACATTCGTTAAAAACATTCAGAATTTCCGTCAAACGCCATAATCCTTTACAACAAGGCTACCATTCACACATCAGTTCTTGTAAAGAATTTAGGACGTCAACGAGATGTAAGTATTGGAACACCCACTGTATGTGTCACATCTCAATGCACACGGCGATATAAAAAATCCGTTATATGTAAATCGCTTTTTAGATTAAAAGGATCTTGTGGCGGAAATTCTCGTGACTTATTTCAAATCTTGTAAGATTTGGCACTAGAAAAATTAAATAAATTCTCACTTATTTCGTTTTTCTAAAAAGTCTGTATATAAAGTAGTATATAGCGGTACTTTAAACCCAAAGCACTGTTTCTTAAATAATAGAAATGGGATAGCTTTGGAAAATAATGAACTTTATACAAATAACTGTAGCATTCTGATATATAAACCAAAATTTCTAAGTTAAGTGAAATAAAGAAAGTCGGAAGTGCCATAACAAATTGTGTTTTACAAAAGGACTAGCAAGAAGAGGTTTGTTAAACCATAAAAATAAAAAACTTCAAAAGAGCAACGGTGAAATAAATTGTTCGCAAACCCAGGGAATCATTCATGGGCTTAAGTTTGATCGCGTGCTATATTAACGTATTCAAAATAGACGAGAAAACAAGATCAGTTTGAAATACAAGCTTCTGATTAACTCAAAAAACCATGGGGTGGTAGCTGAAAAAGTTTATAAAAAACGTAGACGACGAAAAATCATCTTTTCGTGTAAGTGTGAGTATTAAAAGCTACATCGCGAAACACCAGCGGAAGATCATATTATTTGTAATGTAACTAAGTCGGCAAGGGTGCATCTAAATACGCAAGTTAATTTCTTACAACATTAATGTATTCAATGTGACGTCCGCTACAGCCAAAGAACAGAAAAATTATATAAAATCAAAGTAATCAAGTAATTAATGTCCAAAAAGTGTACATCGTGTAAGACTTAATTTAAAAACTATACACTTTCAATCTTGGTTTATTCAAAAGTCCTTGTTTTTCGAAGTTTGAACACGCAAAACTCTAAAAATTGGAGCCAAAAGCATTTGACACCGGACAACAATTGCAAACCATCAATAGAAACAAACTAAAGGTAACCGAATTTTAATCAGTTACATGCAGTAAATTTTAATAGAGATTCAAATTTCTAGGTAGCAGTATTAAATTTATTATTAAAATAAAAATCAGTTTTACGACTAGGGTTACTTCTGCTGAACTAAATGTTTACATTTAAGTCGCACTTTAGATGGCCTTAGAAGGATCGATTATACTTTTGCATTTATTATTTGTTTTGTAAAACTTGTGTAATTTTGCATATAGATATTTTAATTTAAAAATGAAAGAAAACGTACAAAATTAAATAAATAAACTTCTAATTCATATTCAACTTTTCAAGTAAAAATAACAGAACATAAAAACTATTTTTCTGTAAACAGAGGTCGATATCTCGAAGTTTTTAAATAAAAATCCTTAAAATTACGTTGGTTACCTAAACTATTAACCACTTAACGTTTTATATTAAAGTATATTGATTAAATTTAGTAGGGTAATTACTCAATCTGCCGATAGTTAACCAATAGCGGTGTTTCAGCGTTGACTCACATGCAGCCAATATTATTCATCAGCTTCCCCATGGACGGCAGCGAACTGTGTACAATCTGGAAGGCAACTTTGAGGGGCGTTTGTTTGTATCGAGAAATACTGTATTTATAAGCTACACTATATTTCTTATTATATATTATTATTGAACATGGTTGTTCGAGTACGTGCTTCCTATGTCTTACTTATGTAACAACCTTTAAGACTTATGTTCAGAACCCCAGTGCCTCCACACGTTACAGCTGAAGAAAAATAACTGCCATGAATTCGATAATTACCGTTATACATACATACAAACATTATATGGAATACTATTTTTAATAACTATAACGTTCAAAATATTTAATTATTTCCAATGACAGTATTGATCGAAAATAACTTTGAGTACACTGCACTTTTATAATTTCTGATGGCTATTTACTTCAAACACGCATTCTTACATAGATTTGAGATCGTTGCAGATGGTAAGACTTCATACTGTCATTGCGAATTAAGGCGGAAGGGTGCGCAGGGGTTCGCAAACAGAAATTAATACACAATTGATGAGTCACTGCTGCCCGTATCTTGTGCTAACCCATGTGGAGTTAACAAGAGCTTCAAAACCGACTCTTCAGAGAAGGTGAGCTCTAGAAAAATTTCATGCTGAAATGCGTATCTCGAGGATAACTAAATGTTTGATCGCCCTAAATTTAACATGCGATTTTCATATCTTTAGTACACTGAAAGAGACGTTTTGTTTCAGACGATTAGAGTGTTAATGCTTTTTAATATTACTCTGTTTATCAAAGAACTGCAGCTTGTCTCTGATATGGCGCCACTTCAAAATAATGCGAACTAAATAATTAATGTAAATTAAAAGCATTCTTTTACGTGCTGAAAAAAATTTCAAGTAAAAGTTGCAATGGACATTTGAGTCTGAATTAATAAAAAAATGACATAAGTGTAGCCACCAAGAGACAAATGTAATCAGCGAAAGAATTTTGTACATAGTATTAAACAAGTGCTCAATTTAGAAATTGATTGGATTAAGATACAATATTACCAAATAAGTAATTAGTTAATCAAATTAGAATGCAAAGTTGATTAAAAATAAGAGGTGATGATGATTGAAGCTTAGCAAGACAGACCGACCTCGGATGTTACAGAAGCACCAGCGCGCACTGATCAAGGTCTTCCACCAAACTCCGTCCCTATGGTCACTAGGTTGGTTCACGCTACGAAATCGATCAGAATACAGTATGTTATCAAAATATTAACCTTACATACCCTCTTAAATATCAGAGAGCACGTTACCTCCTCCCGGAAAGCCTATTAATGTCCAAATTATGGTTACCAACGTAGATCCAAGCAACGACTTCTAGTGTTGAAGTTTCCTAAAGGTACGACCTGAAGCATGCGAACCTAAAATATTGACGAATTATTAGAAATCATCCTGATTACACCGCGTTCCAATTCAATCCATTTTTATGTTACCGCAAAATTTGTCTAAATAATTAAAATTATTTGGATAAACAAAGTTAATACATTTTTTATAAAAAATTCAAAATAAATCGCCACAATTTCATCGTAAGTGGCTTACGATTAGTTAATTTATCCTAAAGTAATCAATATCGTTAGAAATTATTGCCTAAATAAATATTTAATTAATCTTTTATTGTTCAAATACAGATAACAGTAGTAAAATAAATAATCTAAGACTTGTATAAAAAAACCAAAATATTATTCAATGCTAGACTTTATGCAACTTCCCTCAGACGTAATTACTGTAATAAGATGTTACCAATCCCTGAAAATGCTAAATGCAAAGCAATAAATTTGAGTTACAGATCTTTATTTCGAAGCTCACTCGGATATTACCGCTTAGAAAGGCCCTGAATTTGACGCTGATGTCTAATTATAGCAAAACGTCTTTTCAATACTGCAAAAGCCTATAGGAGGCTTTATCCATACTGGCAATCCCTAAGCGCCTAGATAAACGTTACAGGACTTTTATTAGCAAAACATTCAACGCTTACCAGTATAATGGTAGGTAGTGCTTAAAAATCTATGTAACAGCGTTTCCTTAGTACGATCCTCGTACTTTTACGTATAATTGAGAAGTACGGTGTTTTCTAAAAGACTATATAATTTAAATTACAGAATAATATATTGCAACATGGCAAATGAATAATAGTTAGAGTATTAGTTATAGTGCCCAAAATTACTTATTTAATTTCGCCAGAATCATTAAATCACAAGCGGTATTTTAATTAATAAAATGTCATGCTTGTAATGAAAGGCATATATCAGCTACAAGGAACAGGAACAAAGTAATAATATTAGATTACAATCACATAACAGGATTCTAAATGAATAGCAGAACACCCCTTTATGAATGTTGGATAGAAATAAATTAAGCGAAAAGACACTATTAACAATGGTATTGCATTTTTCATACAAATTGTGCCGTTCTAAAAATTATGAGTATAATTTGTGCATAGGATATAATTATTGTCTACTGTAACTAGTTGATTAACTCACATCACATTGAGGATTAGCGACATGTCAACTTTACAAAAGTAGCACTTTTTAAATAGGTCACATAGCAGTTGATAAGCAATTATCTGCCTTTATAAGAATATCGCATCGAAGCATGTAATTTTATGCAGTAAATATAACAAGCTATTTTAGTATGATTTTTATTACTCGACATCAGAATTTTATTACATTATACAGGGTGGGCAGCCAAACTGCACCTTCTAAGAAGCTTATAAGAGTGTAGCGGATATGGTAAGGGAAGTAGGCAGTGACCTTCATGTTATACACACTTGGAAGTTTGTAACCATGCTGTGGACCGGCGAACAACGAAGTTATATACGCACACACACGAATTTCGCATACATTTTCATCTATCGCCTAGGAAATCCATTTCTGTTTGGACTAACAACTTAAAATAATGGGCCAAACAACAAGAAGAGGTAGTAGTGCCAGAACTGTTAGAATGCCCGAGAATGTGGAGACTGTAAGATTTACTAGGTGCCACAGCGTTGGTTTCGGACTTGCACCTCGAATAGTAAGGAGAATTTTGCATGGCGACTTAAACCTTCACTCATATAAAATGCAAATAGTCTATGCTTTGAACCCCGGGTATTATCCTATCCACTTAAAAGCGACCGACAGCTCATCGATAATCTATGAATGAGCGATGAAGTTCATTTACACCTCTGGGGTTATGTTAGTAAACCCAATTTTCGTTATTGGGCCACTATGAACCCTCAAGAATTTCAGGAACGACCTCTCAATTCGGCGTTAAAGTATGTGTATGTTCTCTTAGAATGGAATAACTTACGCATATTTTGTGGAAGATAATGACGGTCATGCAGTTCCGCTATGATCAAATGCTGAAAGTCTTTCTCATTTCAGGACTTCAACAATTTCCTGTAAATAAGAACACTCATTTGCAACAAGATGAAGTCACTAGTCACACAAACGCAGTGATATGAAACGAACCTTCTGAAAGACCTTTCCCCGAACCACCCCATCAGTAGGATGTAAGCGCGTCTGAATGTCTTACAACATTTGGCATTCATTTGAAAACACCCGGTACATATATATTTAAGTAAATTAATAGTAAAACCTAATTGGTGAATTACCAGTATCATTTTTATGTCAAGATTACAAACGCAAATCTTTAAATTTTGCAAATCCATTATTTACAACATTTACCAATATCCAAAAATCCCAGTTCGAGTTTTGTAAAACATACGGTCTTTTCTTTAGAAAAATACAACATCAGCTGTTTATTATTCTAAAAATAAATGTTAATCACCCTGCAATTTTAAGAAGACAACTTCTATTAACAGGCAGTAGAGTCTCGAACGTTACGAAAAGAAGTCGCATTCTTCTGTGTGTGTGTGTCTGTGTTTGTGTGTGCATACGTGTGCGTGTGCGTGTGCGTGTGCGTGTGCGTGTACGCGTGCGTGAGCGCCCGCGCGCGCATTGGCGTGGGCGTGGGAATGGGAATGCACGTGTGCGTGCGCGCGCGCGCGCGTGTGTGCATGTGCGCGCGCGCGCGTGTGTGCCTAGAATAAGTTTTAGGAGATCATCGACGAGTTACCCTTTTGTATGGTTACGTATTGGAGACCGAATTACTGAGAATTCGACCTACTACCGCTAAAGGCGAATTGTGTTGGGTTAAGGGTCGATCACCTATCCGATTCGGTAGCGAAGGCTAGGGTCCGACGAGTCAGTACGTAAGGTACAATAGAATAAGCAAACAAAGTCGGCCATTTTTCTTTAAAGTCGCAGACCGCGGAGACCTCGAGTAAGTGACATTCTTCGATTTTTCAATTCACGGAATTCCTCCTGGGAATCCCACAACCAACCCCCTTCCGTTCATGTAATAACGTCCGATGGAAAAACTTGCTTCAATCCAGTAACGGATAAACAATTTTGTTCATGCTTGTGTCAAATTTAATTATTGAACAAAAATATATTTAAAGTATTTAAATTAATTTGAGGCCACGACTTATTATCATTAATTTATAGTAAACATATGAATTCAAAAGGGGTCCCCTATTTTGCACATTATTTTAGTTTTTAGGTAAACGGATGTTTAAATATCCTCTAATTGTCTGTACCATGTTATTTTTTTATGTTATTATAATTGAAGTATTTACTGCAGGCGTTTTTATTATTTTACGCCTATACACCTCCATGGACGTAGTAATTATAATTTTCTTACAGGGAAACGTTAGACATAGTAAGTAAAACATTTTCAAATTGTAAGTCTAACTCGAATTGCATTACAAGTACTTATCCAGTAGCTTACGCTAAGTAATTAACTAGTAAGTTGCCGTGGTAAAATTATAACATTTTGAATTGAAATAAGACTCTTTACCGTCTCATTTTTGGAAAAATCTAACCGTTAAGATATTTAGGTAAGGTGGCGCTCAAAAATTACGACTTATTCCCATTTTTGACTCTTATAAGCCGTTGCTGAATTTTAGCCTAATTATTGTCATCGTAAACGTAGAACCCCCCATTTTTCCACTACGGCGGCCGGCACTGCTAGCTAATTCAGGGTAATCGGCATTTCAGACAACCTTTTGTGGCGTAAAGCGCGTTTCGTTTCGTTATAAGGTATGGAGATTTTCAGTGACCGTCACGAACGCTAAACTCGAGTTTTTGTGATTACCTTTGATGGTGATAACTCAAGATAAAGCTTTTGGCATTCCCTCAGCAACAATATAAGATATAAAAGTGCGGGTGCAAAAAAAACTTCGCACAATAACATCAACTGTGCTACGCCATCGCACGTTGGAACCGCTGTGTTCGTATATTTGATAGTGCAACACTTGGGATTTGAAGTTGCATAAAATTCGACACACAAGGTCACAGGTGAAGCCCTAGCCTTTCTTATTTTTGGGCGTCACGTTTCAATTTCAGATAAATTCTATGGCTCCATCGAAACCACCAAGGATATGAAAATAACACCCGGTGATACACAGAACTACGCTACAGATATGCATTATCTGACGCACATTTTCTGGAGATCCAACAACACATTCGACGTTCCTATCTTAAAAATTCGCGCTTTTATAATAATAGAAGCAACAAGGTTCTGCCCGACGCGGCGGCCAAATTTTTGGCCAAATTGGCGCCTAGGTTCATTTTGCGTACAGTGAAGACGAAGTACGCGCCTTTAGTATAGGAGTTAGAAAACCCAGACTGTTCCCGGAAAACTTACATAAAACCATATTTTGTGTCCAACTCTAGTTTCTCCGTTGGATGATCAGCGTGTTGGCCATTATGTTTAGCGGTAAACCCAGATTATACGCATCGCTTACCTTTGGTGCAAGCAGTAAAAGGATGCTGAGCAAAACTCAGTTTTGTTTAATTTCTATTTTCTATTTCTGATTTTAAGAGATGAAGTTTATCTTTAATATGGTAGGAGATCATTGTGTTCATGGCCTTCGGGCCCCTGTCTCGGAAGTCCGTGAATTAGGCGGTTGAGAGTTGTAAACATTTTAACGGCTACAATTTTCTGAATATTTAATAGTCTTCTTGACACGTCTTGTGTTGTGGTTTGCTCACCATTCCTGGTGACTTTCGGGAGTTTTCCTAGCCTGTTTATTGTAGTAATAAATCTTTTGGATTTTCACGAATAATAGTGATTTTCCTAAACGGAATTTTTAATTTAGGCACTCGCGAGGCTACCTCCTCTGGGTTGGTACTTGCATTGTTTTCCGCGGTAGTAACTGGGTTATCTACATTATCTTTATTTGCGTATTCTCAAAATGCTCCTAATTTTTCTCGAATGAGGGGTATGTATAACGTTTCTTAACCTTTAATTTATTTAGAAATGGGCGCCATCCACGCGCATCTCTAATTCTCTGTATTAATTTGTTAATTTCTTTTGGTTCTCGATGTCTACAATAGTATGTTTCTATTCAGAACGTTATCGGCGCTCATCACCGCAACATTCAGCCAATCAGTATTATACCATTGTATGTGGAGGACTTCAAGAAACGTTTTGATGTTTTAACTGATTTAAATTCAATTGTGAAAGTTAATTACTTGAGTTACAATTAAGTTTTGATTAAAATAATTTTATCTTACAAAGCATGAGCACAGTGGCGTGAAGCCTTATTCAACGCTTTATTACAGTAATATTTTTACCAGCTAGCTCGCTAGTTGTTTGTTTTAAAATGAAATTAGCCGCCGCGCGTACCACAGTTCGCTACCGTTCCTGAAATTGCTTGCGAGTTTAATTTTATATAATAAGCACAACTAACTTTTAAATTTAATCAAAATTTGATAATTTATGTATATAAAAATGCATTGCGTGTTATTAAAAACTTTTTTGAAAACATGTCCAATATAGAGACTAGTCAGCGTGTGTAAGCGCGTCTGAAATTCTTACAACATTGGTCACTCATTTGAAAACACCCAATACATATATCCACGTAATAATAATAAAATCGAATTGGTGAACCAGTATCAGTTTTATGCCAAAATCGCAATGGTAAATTTGTAAATTGTATAATTTCATTTTATTAACAACTATTAAAATTAAAAGATCCCAGGTTACGTTTTATAAAATGTTTTTCTTAAAAATATTGATTCAGCTATTCCCGTGTAAAGGCTAACAAGTCTAAAAATATACGTTAACCCTCTCGTCTTCCCACTTCAATTTCAAGGAGAGATACTTCGTTTACGGAGAGTAGAGTTCTAACAGCGACAAAGTTAAGCTGCGTTCCCGTAGTGCGTGTCCAGGTGATATTTTAAGAATAAAATTGAAGAGTTACCCGTATGATGTGTTAGGGGATCGAATTGATAGCAATTTGGTCTATTTCGGCCCAGAGCGAATTCGTAATAAAAAGGGTCAACTTCAATTCCCTGTAGATTTAGAACCAAAGGGTTTAAATCCGGCAAGGTTGTATGTTAGTTACGATAAAGAGAATATCCGAGGCAGTACGTCTATTATCTTCAATTCTGTCGGGAAGTCAACGATCTTCAGATGACCAAGTAATTGGTTTATGCGTTATTTAAACTTCACTGATCCACACCCTCGTTAAATAAACTCTGATGGGATGAATTAGTCGATCACGTACAAATAAATTCAAGACGAGTTCGTTAATATCGCAAATAAAAAACCAACGTTTTTTTTTTTCATTTTAATTGTTCAGATTATTTAGGCCATTAGTGCAAATATCTTTTGTTCAGTTTAGGATGGTTTAGTTATTAGCAACGCAAGGGCTCCTTGATTTAGATATAGAAAATTATTGTTTCCATTATTCCCTTCCGGGGAGACATGTAAATCATTAATGGTAATTAGCATTCTTTACTTATCATTATATGCGATCTTTAAGTACAAATCTAATTTTTTTATATATGTAGACCTGTAGTTATAATAACCCATACTTTCTTTCAGGAACTAGTTAATTTTTAAGTAAATAACCAAGTTAGGTAGTCCGTTGGAATTTTACCTGATCAAAGAAGAACACAGCGGCGTGCATAAAAAAGCTACCTGAGTGTAAGTACGTATTGATACAATCCTCAATCTAAAGGTTTGGAGATCGGTTTCTTTGTTTCACCAGCCTTCACGATAACAGAATTTTGGACTAATATTTTTCCGTTATTGTTAAAAACAAAATGGGGCCTTTATTTACGACTATCTTTCGAATTTTTGAACATCAACTTATAATCCCTGAATGCTAACTTAATTGAATTCATCCCAATCGTAGAACCACTCCCAATATTAACTATGGTGGCCGAAGAAACCCGGCTAATTTAAGGGAATTACTAATTTTACTAAGCTTATACGTGTATATACCTTTTTAGGCTGACACAAGGCGAGGTTTCAAATTCAGTTGCTGATTGACTTCTGTACTAATCAAATAAAGTTATGTGTTCAATATGCCTTCGATGAAGTGACGTTTTGTACCAGGATCTACAAAATACAGATATTAAAACGACGCCAAAATATTTGTGTCCGTACTAAAGATGAAAAGGAAGATATACTCTACGATTTTAAGTCAAAATATTGCGAAAATTTCTCCAAAATTAACATTTTACTGTTGCGAGAACTATTGCCTGTTCTCCCAAGTGAAAAAAATGTTTGAAAGGTTGTAAAGTTTCTTCGAACGACGAAATCATAGAAGCTGTAGTAAGATGTTTTGCAAAGTAAGAAAAACGTTTTTTTCTAGGAGGATTACAGAAGTTGCAGAATCTCTGTAATAAGTATAATACTTAAAAGCGAATCGTTGAAAAAAACTTTTATCTATTTGCGTATCGAAATGAGCTCATTTCGAAACCCATTTGGGTTTTATAATTGCCTTCTTTTTAGCAGGGAATATATATTTTTAAAAGATTGGTAACATTAGTAATTAACCTTATTAAACGTCAAAATCTAATAGAAAATTGACAAAACTTTCATATTCAAATGTCAAAACGTTAATGTCACCAACTATCACTAAAATCCCTAAATCATTTATAAGCCAAAAAAGTGCATTTTTTCCTAAATTTTTAGCAAATAGACCAAATAATATAAAAAACTCGTTTCATAAGACGTTTTATCACACTAGCTCATTGGAAAACGAGTCTCATAGAGGCTCGTTCTCTAAACTTGAACCCGTATAATAAAAATATGTCTTATGGAACTTGTTTTTTAATATACTTTCTCATTTTCAATTTGTTTCTTTTCCTATAGTAGGGTGAGGATTTATCAATACGCCCTCGTATTGTGTAAAGGTTAATGGGTTTTGATGAATTGGGAAAGTTAAAACCTTGATATAACTAACCCTGCCAACGACCCGTGATCGAAGTTTTAGAAGGAGTCAAGGTTATCATGCCATGATTGTTAGCATTGATAGTGTACGGAAAAGAATTTAATCAATTTTATAAATTATAGAATTTTTTGTCCTTTATATAGAGTGAATTATATTTGCAGAACAACGCGTGTGTATAATAAGTAGGGGGAAAAATGGTCAGATTAAATCTTTCATGATTTACATTAAAGCCATATAATTTGAATAATTATTTTTATTTACAAAGTGGACACTAATAAATTATCCATGTTTAACATAACTGGAATTTATAATTACTGAAAATGTTATAATAAATATTAGTAAACGTCAATGGCAAAATCATTTCATATTTGTAATTTAACATTTTGATTCATTTTATGATCTTTTTCATCTAACACTACTGTTAACTATTGATTCATTTTGAAACATGTTAGTTTTAGTTTTATATTTAATTAACATCGCCTTATTAATAGCATCGTAATTTAAGAGAGATATATTCTCTGTTACTACCCAATTAGTATTGCAACAAAGCTAGTAATGCCGTAGAAGGTTCCATAGAACATTCTAGAGCATTTAATACAGAAGGTTTTTAATCACGAATGATCCATTACTATACTACTAATAATTAAAGGCTAGCGTTAATTGTTATCTATATGTCAATAGCAAGATGTGCCCAAAAAAATATGGAATCGCTGCTGGAAGTATTGCAAAAGATGCAAGGCAAAATGGATTTTAATCAAGAAGGAATGAAATCCTGTCAAACTAAATTACAAGAAAAAAAGGATTATAATTAAGAAAAATAGAATCCAATCAAAATAAATTGCATGAAGAAGCTATAAACAAATTAAAAGAAGAAATTAAATTAAGTCAGAGTAAATTGCAGGAAGAAATTAAATCAAGTTAAAATGCATTAAAAGTAGAATTTAAATTAAGTTAAATTAAATTACAAAGAGGAAATGGTATATGTTATAAATAAGTTGTCAACAAAGTATGGGGAGGTAGCCAAGAACATTAAAAGTCGGAATACTTAAGAAAGAAGCGTCGCCTGTTCTTCATGAACAAGCAGCAAAAGCAGTGAATAATAGATTCTTTACTTGCCTCCTGCTGAGGGTGACATGATAATCGTTAAAAGACACGTCAAATCACTCACCTATGATGGGACGAGATCTTGGACCAATTATTATGAACAGTCCGTGGCAAATGCAACATAGAATAGATGGATATTGAAGAAAGGGTAACTGCCTCAATACTGGCTTTATGTAGAAATGCTTAAGACGTTCCGTAAACTATACTACCATGATTTTCAACATAATTTCGATTATCTTGATTAAATACTAGATATGAGGAATGGAGATAAACATCTGCAACAGATTAACTGTGCTAGTTAAGGAATCGAGTGCAGAAAATTGGAGAGCACGGCTAGCGAGGTTAGTGTATCCAACGGCTGCAGCAAGTTTTATTGAAAAAAATAGGGTTCAAGTATTTGTGGAAGGTCTTCGGGATTCCGAAACACAACACGCACTTAGGTTAGTGCACCCGCGAGACTTTACTAGAGCATTAGCTCATGCACTGGAATTTGAAGCGGCCAAACAAGCATTGAAGGGCCACGCTCGTGTACGTGCCATTGAGGAAAACAAAATAAGTGCTAAGAATCCGGAAGAGAGTGTTAAGTTTACTTAAAATACAAAAGCCAAATGAACAAAAACTACAATGTTGGAAATGTGAAAAACAGGACCTGTGCAGAGAAATTGCATGGAATCGAGAAGCGCTCTTGGTGTTAACATAAACGGATACCGTGCCGAAAGGAATCATCGATATGTTGACGCTTTTTCAAGACGGCTATGCCTTGAAGATTGCAAGCACTGCTCTCGGTTAAGTTAAAAGTTGAACAACCTCTTGTCAGCCATACTACAGTAATCGACAATAACGGAAACCGGCGAGTGTCAAGCAAGATCAAGAAAGCGACTCAGATCTGACGTTATTATTAAAATGGAAGAATGAAGGCCAAAGACTAGGTTGGGGGAAGTGATCGCATTTGTTTCCGTTGCTAAAGCGTATTGATCCTATTGACATTAGTTACAAATTGGTAGGATGGCCTTTTGAAAAGAACTGTCGAAAATGATGATGTAAGTCAAAAACAAATGCAGTTTGATGGTTCCACAAAACCGAGTAGCGGAAGTTTTGCGACAACTGCATGATGGTCCACCAGGAGGGCATATGGGGAAAAGAAAACTCTGGAAATGTCGGTGAACAATTTTGTTGGGCAAACTGCTTAATTTGGGTAAAATAGTAGCAATTGATATATCTGACCCATTTCTGGAAACAGAATCAGGAAACAAATACCTCCTAATTGCAATGGACTATTTGAGTAAATTAACGGTAGCGTACGCTTCGCCAAATCAAGAGGCAGTTACAGTGGCTGAGACCTTGGTGAAACAATTGTTTAACCGTTGTGGCATTCCTTTAAAATTACATTCAGATCATAGAAAAATTTTGAGTCAGTCTTATTCCAAAGTCTCTGCTAGGTGTAGAAAATACGTAAGACCAGAACAATTGCTCTTCATTTAATGAAATAGCCGAATGCATGAATCGAACAATGGCAAAATAATTGCAAACGTTGTTCCAGACCATCAAGACGGTTGGGACCAGTACTTGCATTCGTTCTCGATAACATATTGATCCGCTGTAAACTAGACAACAAGAGAGACTCCAGCTAGAGTGCTATTTGCGTATGAAATCAGGCTACGCCTTAATTTGAAGTTTGGTAGCAAGCTTAGAGAGGAAGATGTTGCTGGAAATGAATAAGCCAAACGTCTGCGAAAGAAAATAAATTCAATTCATGAGAAAGTTCGTAATAACATCCAGATTGCTAGCGATCGAATGAAATTGCATTACGATGTAAGCTCTAAAGCGAAAGAACTGCGATCCAATGATCTAGTTTGGTTGTACCAGCCTGAAGGAAGATCCGTATAAGGTTTTAAAAAGGATCAACGACATAATATATTGAGTAACGAGATTTTCCAGAGAAAAACCCAATATAGCTCCATGCGCTGGGCTGAACCCAGAACCGGATCAACAAGAATGTGAACACAGGGTGAAACATGTTGAATTAGATAAAATAGAAGTCAACAATAGTGAATAGATATTTATTAAACTTATGTCAATCTATACAGGACTCCGTAAAGTTCAGTTTGGGATTGCCACTGAGAAATATACAAATCTGTTGGACCTGCTAGAGGGTTATCCGCTGGCTCGTTGTGTCGCTAAAGATATCCGAATATACAGTAGCATCGCAGTTGGATTTATTGTATTATTGTATTATTAGTATATTATCAAATAAATACTTAAGCGAATGGGTGTAAATAAATATTTGTAATTTAGTTAATATAAATACTTTTAAACAATTAATTAGTTCCGTTACAGCATTTTTAGAAGAATAGCACCATAATTTAACATTAAAGTATTAAGAGAATTATTTAGTAACAAATCAAGCGAACGTTCAATAAGTAAGTATGCAGGTACATATTATTATAAGTAGTTTCAAACACGTCTAACAAAAGGAACCCACACGACTATCACATTATATAGAATTCCTTAATCAAACTGTCAAATTAATTATCTGAAACTAACTGTGAATAAACCGATTTAAAAGGCTTTCTAACATCTTTCCAATATTTTTATTTTCTCTTACCCTAAGCAAAAGAAAGTATTGTTTTCGTAAAAAATTTTCGATATTGAGATTTTAGTGGAAATACGCGTTTTCGAGTCCCCTAAGTGGGAAAACTACGTTTATAGAAAATGGTCTGTCTGTATGTACAGGGTGGGGCATCCCTAACTTTGAAGGTAAATAAAAATATAACAATAAATGCTACAACAAAACTTTATTATGGCATCAGAAGGGCACAACTGGAAATTAATTTTATTTAGTTTTAAACAAAATATCATTGAAGTGATGACCCTCATTGTCAATGCACTGATGTAGCCGAGTTCGGAAGTTTTCTATAACTCTGCGGAATGTGACCAACTTCAAGGCGTATTGCATGCTTCAAGACTTCTAAGCTCCTGGGTCGATGTTTAAATACCTCACTTTTGAAGTATTTCCATAAAAAGTAGTTGCACGGAGTTAAATCCGGCGAGCGCGCGGGTCATGTAATGTCACTGTACCGAGAGATCAGGCGACCGCGGAAATTTTACTTCAAAACAGCCATTGAATTTCTGCTGCTGAAATCACACTTCTCCCAAATTAATCTGTTGAAGTTGGGGTTCAAGAAATTGTTGGATCATGGTTACATACCGCTCAGAATTGACGGTAACAGCATAATTGTTCTCTTCAAAG
>JAHWXV010196542.1:0-12092 GCA_024586415.1 Phrixothrix hirtus | reverse complement strand
ATAAATACTGTTAATTAATTATTGAAATAGCAAATAAGTCCTAAATAGTTCATAATTAAAAAGAAACCGTTACAAATAATTATTGAAATGGCAAATAAGTTCTAAATAGTTCATAATTAAAAATAAACCGTTTCACCCTAACATCTGCATAGCCCTGGGCAAAAATTGGTTTAGAAGTAAGTGTCCTTAGTAGGCTATCAACTGCTAAGTTCCATAAAAGTGGTGATGTAACGCCACTTTGTGGGCAGCCATTTCTGGCTGAGGATGTTATTTTACAGCGATTTAGAGTCACCGTGAAGGTTCTGCCTTTTAGCAAGTTTCTTATACACCATAATAGAAGGCAACGGAGTATATAAAGTCAAAGGCAACATTATCAAAACTACTTTCACATCTAGGAAAGCTCCCAAGCACCTTTTCCATCCTGTAAACAATCTCATGTAGGGTTGTCTATATAGACTTGCTTGGTTGGTAAGCATGCTGGTAGTGGTGTAGAGGACAGTATTTCAGCACCATACAGCGTATTATTCCGGAATCATCTTGTCTATTCCTTTGAATAGGAAGGACGCCGAGCTGATTGTGTGAAATGCCTTGAGCTGTTCATAAGATGGCCTAGCGGTTTTAGGTAAGAACATCGCCTACGACGACCTTTCCGTTAATTATTTGATTTAGTTTTGTTAGGCAATTCTTTACCCTTTATAAATTAAGCTTGGCGTAGAATATATTTGTATCGAACCAATGTTTAGTTCAATTTGCCTATCGACTAGTTTTTTTCTCAACTGGAGATCGTGACAAATTGAGATTGTCTTAATTACGTCGTTAGTAGTAATATGAATGCGAAGGTTCGTTGGCTTTATATCGATATATTCGAGCGTAAGTGTATATCGTTAGCTCGGTATATATTTTATATTTCTGTCTATATATGTAGACAAATTCTAAGTTAGTCAATTTAACGTATTTCTCATTACGCATTTCATTAAATTACATTCATTTTATATATATTCAGTATTCGACTCAAACTGTACACAACTGGTTACATCCTTACATTCTACTATACCGGGTAGCTACTATGTATGGAAACGGTTGAATATCTCAAGAACGGTTTTAGTTATTGAATTCTAATTTTGTACACATATATTAGAAATTTTTAAATAGCAACAGTGGTTATATTTGACACCGTTGGGAAGAGAATTTTTTTTTCAATTCCGCGATATAACTATCGCGTAGCTTCTTTTAAATATAATTAGGGAAATCATATTAAAAATTGTTCTCCACTCAGTTAAGTGAGTAAACGTTGTTCATCTAGGATCCTAGGAAACATTTGTTTGGAAAATGTGCTTGTGCCGTTTAGCAAAATAGATAATGTTAAACTAGATTTAAGTTGGTTTTTTCTTCAGTTTCAAGAAATGGAATATTTAACATTAAGCGAAGGAATTGAAATATTAATGATTATTGGATATGGTGAAAGAAAATGTAGGTACGCTGAAGTTTATCAAGTATTGAATGAATCAGATCCAAATAAAAACATAAATAAATCCATAGTCGCTAAAGCATTAAAAAGATGTCGTTAATGACGTTAAAAATTGCCCCATAACAGGAAGACAGAAAACAAAATCTAACGAAGAAAATTCTTTGAATGTTATGCTCGATGTTATGGATAATGATAAACATCAGTGCAACAGTTAGCTTTAAATCATGGTATGTGTAGACCTTCAGTACAAAATATATTAAAGAGAACTTTCTATCTGTACAAGATACAGCTGTTACAAGAATTAAACGAAGCTGATTTTGATCGCCGAATTCATTTTGTGAAACAGTGATGGAGAAAAATAAATGACAATTCAAATTGTGCATCGAAAATCATTTTCTCGAATTTTGTTTAAATGCTCACGTCAATAGGCATAATTCTAGATTTTGGGCTAATACGAATCCGCATTGGATGGAGCAGATTCATAACCAAGATCCACAAAAATTAATGCTTAGGCAGAATTTATTGTCAGGAACGTTATAGGATCTTTTTCATTGACAGAAACTTGGCAGCAGATATGTATCTTCAGCTAGTAGAAGAAAACCTCATTCCTTGACTTTGGCAGCCATTTCTAAACTTGCACGTAGGGATTTGATTTCAGCAAGATGGAGCACCGCCACACTTTGGCGTTGCCGTAAGAAATTTTCTTAACAGGACATTTCCAAATAGATGGAGCGGTTGTCGAGGAGCTATTGGATGACCAGCTAGGTCACCTGATTTGTCACCACTCGATTTTCTTGTGGGGACATTTAAAAATATTGTAGATTTGAAAACAAGAATTCGACTACAAATGGTCTATATGTACCTCATATTTGGTGCGAGAATTTCATTCAAGAATTTATTCGACGTATTCACTATTGTCAAGGAACAAATGGTGAACACTTTGGGCATATTTTGTAAATACTTTTTAATGATTGTAAGTATCTTTTAGTTTTTTAGTTTTATTAAGTATAAGTATTATTTTTAATCTAGACTTGAACGTTAGTAGATAATTAACGTTGAATTTCCTTCATTCATTTTTATTCTTTGTCTTCCTGTTTTTGGGCGATTTTTAACGTCGCCAGTATGATTTTATCTTTTTAATGTTGTAGCAACTATGGATTTATTTAGATTTTATTTGGATCTGGTTTATTAAATACTTGACAAACTTCAGCATAACTTCGTTTTCTTTCACCATATCCAATAATCATTAAAATTTCAATTCCTTTTCTGAGTTAAATATCCCATTTCTTGAAACTGAAGAAAAAACCAACTTAAACCTAGTTTAACATTAACTATTTTGCTAAACGGCACAAGCACATTTTCAAAACAAATGTTTTCTAGGATCCTAGATGAACAGCGTTTATTCATTTAACTGAGTGGAGAACAATTTTTAATATAATTTCTCTACTTATATTTAAAGAAAACTATGCAATAATTATATCGCTGAATTGAAGAAAAATCTCTTTCCAACGATGCCAAAAATAAGCACTGTTGCTTAAGTTGGCCTTGGATCTTGAATATATGGAAAGAAAAAATGAGAATTTAATCAAAAAGTACCAAAAAAAAAGTTTCTAATATGTGTTCGATACCTCACATCGTTTTTGAGTTATTCAACCGTTTCCATATAGTAGCTATCTTGTATACATACATCTATGCTACTTTCTATATGAAATTTCTCATGCATGCAACACCATTCTGTGTTATATCGTGCATAATTGTGTATTTTGTTCATGCATGTGTAATTCGAGGGATATAGGTTGGAAATGGGGTTGATTCACAGGTAAATAATTTTATATGTGGGGGCAGGATTAATTAAGTTTGTCATAGGATTCGACATGTAAAAGGCCATCAAAAAATGTTCTATAGCTTATACATACTACTGCTCGAGGTTTGACGGCATACCAAACTAGGAAAAACGTTCTTTGCTCGTATATGTAGTCTTTGCGATGATTTTGAACTGCAATTATTAGCAGTAAAAATATTCGACTGCAAATTGTCACAAGGTAAGCCAGCATGTGGGGCTTATGCTCATTACAATCCTGCAAGTACATTTGCAGGGTTGCCCTGGGACTTCTAGAGAACCCTTTGGTTACGTACCTTCTGAAATAAGTTCAACATTTATAGGCGTCTCGGAATAAAGTCGTAACGAGATATTTATAGAAAAGAATATTCGAGAGTTTTTGTAGAGATAAACTTGATAACAAAACGTGTAGTGTTTTTTTCGCCTAAAATTGTGCCATTTATATTGTTTCCATATTTAATTAGCCAGAATTTGGACTCATAAAGGATTTTTATCAATTTTATTTATTTTATTTTATGACGGGTACTGTCCTCTATGTGTGTGTGTGTGTGTGTGTATTGTTTTATGCCATGTTACTTTACAGAGTTCTTTATGTTTAAACTATCTTAAATCTTTCATTATATTTTCCAGTTTCCTACTTCATATATACACTTTGTTCTATTATTAGTTGCTATATGGACCTACTAGTATTAAACTTGAATTTTGTTCAGATTTTATTGAAATTAATCTTTTAACTTTTCTAATTGCGAAAATGCATTTATATTAATTATGTATAATTAATTTTGTTTTAAACCTCAATAACTAGGGAGATCAACTCATATTAAATTAAATTACTTCTTTTGATTTAGATTTCTTTATTAATCCTTATTAATTGGTTTTAATTAATAAAATGTTTATATTTTATATTTTCCATTTCATTTTAATATGGGCTTATCTAATCTAATAATTTAAAATGACATTTTAAATTATTAGATTAATTATGAATACGCCCAATTTCTCATTATATTATTATGGGCTTATCTATTTTATTAATTCCATAAGTTCAATTTATGTTGTATATTTATGCATATGACGTTTTATCAGTTCTTACAGTCTAATTGATTGCCAATTTGACAGACAATTTGAATATAAAAATTGTATTTAGATCTAGCAATCAATGTAAAGGTTGAGGCGGAACGTCACATACTCTAGCTTATCGCCGGGTTTGTGGAATATAACCTAGTACCAAGCTGACCCTGTAGAATTTTAAGAGGTAATAGTCGAGGATTTCGATGTCTCTCGAAATAGAGCAGGATAGGTACCATCACTACCTGGCGGTTTATAAGCTTTGAAGCTTTTTATAGCCCGCCTTACTTTAGGAACGGTTAATATCATGGTAGCGAATCTCCCATCTAGAGCCGTGAGCTCTATGGACGTTGCCATGATCCACTGATGCGTTATCTGATTTAGCTCCTGGGCAGTGAGAGTCAATCAGTAGTTTTAGTGTTTTCTCATTTGAGACAGTGTAGTTACCCGATGGGAATTTTAAAGACCTCAATTTACACGTTTGAGGGCTTTATGATTCTTACTGTCTGAGACAAATACTCAATGCTCTCATAGAAAGATTTCAAAGCCCTTCTATTGTTGCGGTGAATTTCCGATTTATAACACCTCTGACAGGTACTGAAAGTCTTCTAGTCAATGACCGAGTCAGTCTTCCCGGCTGTGGTTTCCTCCGAAAAACATCCAATGTCTAGTTCCACCATGGAATAGTTATTCGCATACGAGAAGTCCATACATGACAGTTCTTCTCAAATGATTTTATTAGTGCAATCTTCAGGAGATCTACTAAGTTTAAGTCTGAGTGAATTTCTGTAACAGTTTCACTCATTAGCTTTTAGTTCCCGGCCTTGGTGAGGTTGTGAGATTTGGCTGAGTTCGATTTGGAACCCTATATACTTTCTTGCTGCCACAAACCTGAAGATTGGTCGTTGTAAGGTATTCTATCAAATGAATAATTCTTTCATGATGTTAGTGCTGCCCCACTCGGTGTGGTGGGCTTTAGCATCGCATCCAATAAGAAGTTCCTTTCAGTGTTCCTTACAGAATTGGATAAGATTTCTTAACTCCTTTGATAGGAGAAGGTCCTGTGAGTCAAATGGAAGGTAGACAGAGTAGATGGTTAAGTGTTTTTCACCCTCTTTGTGATAAGATTTACAGTTACTACAATAAGGTTCCTCCTGAAAAGTTGTGTCAGAGGGCTGGCAAGTATGTTCTTAGCAATGTAGATGGAGCATTAGGATTTGGGGTAGGAGTACATTGAAAAATATGTCTTTTGTTGTTAGGAATGCCCGCAACTGACCCATGTTGACACCATGGCTCTTTTATGAAGGCTATTTGTGTGCAGTTTGCTGCTAGTTTCCTGCCAAAAAGTTTACAGGTCGTGATGTAGCGCTACCAATTTTGTACCAGCAAGAATTTCTTTACTGCATTTAGACTGCGAAGAACCCTCATTCATGGACACAGGTGATACAGCTTCGGTGTCCTTTATTTTAGTATCGAGCAGCCGGAAGGTTATTCGTCCTATAGAAAGGAACGGTGGAAGCTTGCAAGCTTTTACGACACTCAGGAAGGATTCGTTAATGCCCAGAATTAGCCTGACCCACTGTGGGGAATTCTGCGTCCTCTGTTTATAGATACTCCAGATTTCATGTCTTAAGCCAGGTTTTTTTCTGGCAAGGCGTTGCAGTAAAGAAGTGGTATCCTCGTATGGTCCCAGTATCCATACTACAACCTTTCCGAATTTAGAGAGTTTTGACAAAACCACCACAGTATGTTTCCGTTCCTCATCTAAGGTCAGAATAAGCGTGACCTTTAAAAGACACTCTTTGCTCAGCTCATCGGCTCAGGTTACCACGATGGTTCCCTGTATGAGCTGTGTATGATAAAAACGAGGGATAGGTTCACCAGAGGTATCCCGTCTAAGGCTTCACCTCAGGATGGCCATTCATGAGGATTGCCACTCTAAGAGCTAGCTCAACAGTCTTTATTTAAGCACATGGTGTCAAGACCTTTTTTTAGTTGCTTTTGCCTCAGGTAGAGTGTCACCTACTGAACTTAGTCGTTTGGGTAGACGTTGTTATTCAATCTTCCTAATGCTCATATATGGGCAGATGAAAATTGACGAGCAACTGTAATGCGAAGACATCAACAAAAATTCAGTGTGAATATGTGTGCCGGCGCCATTAACGACAATTTAATAGGCCCTTTTGTTTTACCTCCCCGATTAAACGGAATTAATCACTTGACCTTTTTAAAAATAACCTAACTCAATGTGCTTAAAAACGTTCCAAGCGCCCAAATGCGGTGATTATGTGACGTATCACCACCTAATTTTAGTATAAGTGTGAGACAATATCTTTCTGAAGTTTATCCTAACGGGTGGATAGGAAGGGAAGGGCGTGTGCTATAGTCTCCTCAATGTCCAGACTTAAACCCCTTAAAGTTTTGCGTGTGAGGATATTACAAATCTTTTGTTTATAATGTTCCGGTATACCGGATGGTGACTCGTAAAGGTGAATATAAGGAATTCAATGTTATTCTTTACTTAAGCCTTTATCTACTCAGTTGATTCTATAATAAATATTTAAATGTAAAAAATGTCCACAGTTAAAAGTTTTACAACATAAGACTAAACTTATTTACGTATTATTAGCTAATTCCAAGTTATTATCAATTTTAATAGAATAAAAAATAGTGTACATCAAATAGCGCATTTCAATAACTCAGATTACTAAAGTGTACGATATTCTACTCGTTAGATTGTCGTCCTTGTTACCAAACGGTTCGGTGTGCAAATCCCATTCAGTGACACATTTTTTTTAAATTTTTAAATTAATTTCTTTTAAATACGAATATTTTATTACCCTTAGAACACTCATCTACCATATTTATTGAAAAATTAATTGGGGAGATAATGAAATCATAAGTAAAAACACACTGAATATTTGAGTATTGCGAGGCAATTCCAAACAATCTGGGGTTATTTGAAAGAATTCATCAAAACTTATTGCAAAGGTGCAAGCGTGCGTATATTGCAACGGAAGACACATTTAACATTTGCTGTGATTTTAAAAGCCACTTTTTGCTCAGCTCGTCGGCACAGGTTACAACGATGGTTCCCTATATGCGCTGTGTACCGCGCAAGCAACGCATAGGTTCACTAGAGGCTATTCCACCCAAAGCTTCCACAACCTTGTTTATGATCTTCTATTTCAGTTGTGCAGATATCAACACGTCGGGATACCCATCCAAGAGGATTTCCATGCTAAGCGCGAGCTCCACAGCCCTGGTATAGGAGATTTATTGAAACCCATGTTGTCGAGCCCTTTCTGATGTCCTTTTGCCTCAGGTGGTGTATCACCTACTTATCTTAGGGGTTTAACAGGCGCATATTTACTTGTGGGTTCCCTGCTTTCTACCTCTTTAGGTTCAGTAGGCGTGGCCAGGCTTGATTTGACCTTCAGCCGTTTTTGCCCTTTTGAGTTTCCTTCTTTGCGCAGACAGCTTTGGTCTTTGACTAAGTAGTCTAAGGTTGGTAAAATGGGCAGTCATTTATTCTGTTTCGGCAACCCGACCTGCAGGAGTTGCTGAAACCCCCTCGTTAGATATTACAGGTTCTGTCGAGGCAGCGTCTTCTAGTTCTACGAATGTTTTTAGTTATACGGATTCCATAGTTGTTCCCATGAATCGTCGGGAAATACAATGTTGATTTTCCCAGAGCCTGCTTAAAAGAACAAGGTGATTTAATACAACCGAGTTGCGCCAGGTGTCCGAGGTTAACCGATTGAAAGCAATTTGCTCCTCCCCCACGTCACCTCGGTGTGCGTCACAACTTGCGACTAGATGTTTATTTAGTGATTGTCTCCACGTGTCCCAGGATATTAAGCCAAGGTTCCCGCTCATCTAGCTGTGAGTCCCTGCTCCACAATGTGATTAAAGGAATTCAATCAGGCTATTGTTTACGGTTTGTTATCCCTTGTGCAAGCCTTTAGTCACGCCATGTTTCGGGTGGATTAATGATAACCATACCATAGATCCTCATTTCTTTGACGATATATTGGACGAAGTTGGATAGGTCCGTTTCCTAGAAAATTAACTTCGTTTACTACTGGATAATATTGATATTCAAACAATAATTGGTATGTCGTATCAACATGTGGCGCACCTTCACATTTTCAAAACATATTTGCCACCTGAGCAGAGGATTGGTCGTGGAGGAACCATTCAGTGCTCTCCACAATAGCCAATTTAACATCTTGTGACTTTTTGGGGTTTTTTTAAAAACTGTTATATCCCAAATTGCCAAGCAGTAGAAAATGCCGTCACAGTCATAATGCAGGAAAATGTTAGAACCAACTTTATCGGAAGATCGTAAGCACATATGCGTGAGGAGGGTATAAAATAATAAATTTGTTGACATTCTTTCAATTTACTTACTTAAATAAAAACTGTTAATTTACAAATCTTAGAAGATTTCTGTGGTTGTTTGTTCTATGATGGAAATTGCGGAAATTCCCTCGTGCTTCTTGACTTCAACTGATATGGTCACTTCTCCACACTTACTAAAATTTTGTTGAATCTCGAGTAGGTCCTCCGCTCCAGTGAGAATTTTTGACGTGCCAAATTCGCACCTCGCGTAGATTTGAATCCGTGTCTTTTTGGCTTGGGGATAAACACGCTAACCGCTACAGCAAATAGGGCCGGCTAATTTTAGAAGATGCTCTAAGCTTTTCAAAAATGCAAAATATTTTTGCGAAAATCCAAAATCACTTAATTCATGTATAAGATTATATTATTTCATCCAAAGCGCAATAAAAACCTATATTTATTGATGGAATAAAATCATGGATTTTTTATTCAAAAAAATAGAGTTTTTATCTATCAAAATTTTCAGATACCCCGTATAATATGTGGCAAGTTTAACTCTGCCTTTAGCTGGCTCATATGCTAATAACTATTACGTTAATGTTTCGTATTAAATCATTTTGGTGGATAGGAGATATTAATTTTTTTAGTATAACCCCGATTCGCGATTGGTAAAAATTTTAATAGAATGGTCTGCATCTCATGTAGGTCAGTAACATTTGGAACAAAATTAGTCTAAAATTCTATTTGTAGCTAAAATAATATAATGTACTGGGCATTCCATGTGAAAAACCGAAATTGCCTACAGCTTCGGAAAAATCCAACACCTTGCAAAAGCGAAATTAATTTTATCTTATATGGTTCAGTAATGGGAGTAACTTTTATATAAGAATTTTTATATATGTCAATAATAAAAGTTATATCGAACTATACGACATAGTTGGCACACCCTGTATATAGTCAAACACTATGAACATGTTACAATAGCAAATCAGACATCCTATTTCGTCCCTCTTATATTTTAAACTTTAGTGTAAGGGTATGTCGTACCGAGGATATATACAGCACCTTTTGAATAATAGCTATTGTGTTAAAAATGTCGGAGTCAATACATAAATTTATAATGGATAATGTCAGTAATCTCTTCAGAAGCGTAGCTAGAGTTTACGCAGCCCTAATGCAAAATATTTTCTAGGGCCCCTCTTATAAAATCGGTGGCAAATCTTAAGATTGACGTAATTGTCGCATTAATTGAATTCGATTATTCACTAGCATGCAGCTTGTGATTCTTTCTGCGGCCACTTTTATCTAAAAGTAAAGATAATTAAATTAATAATGAAAAAGGAAAAACATTTTAAAACGTATATTTCCATTTACGAATACATCTTGTATGATTATAGGAATGGCTCTTGATAAATACTTACGTATGTAATATAGATGACTTGCGGTAAGAGATAGAAAAATATGACTCAGGCTCATTGGATATAACGAGCGGCTGCTGGCCAAGTAGTGTTCGTAGAAGATCTACTAATAAAAATCCCAATCAAACTTACTAAGAAACACAAAATTATAGAAAATAATTATTTATAAAATTTTTCTTAATAAAGAATTTGCAAACAAAAATTAAATTAAATCATAACAAGCAATAGTACTTGAATTGTACAATGCGGGTATTAAAATTAAAAAATTTAGATTTACCTGTTACAGAGATAATTGAGAGTAGTAAGGATGTACTAAAACAGAATTAATTATTGTAAAATTCATAATTCAGAGCAATGTTTGAAGATGAGCGGGGATATTGTTAAATTTAAACAATTAAGGTGAAATAGATAACTGACGTAGTTTTTACCAAAATTTGATAAAATATTTAAATATACAAACGGGAAGTTTTTCTTTAAGGTACGAAAATCAATTCACTAGGTGGGAATATAATATTTGATATAATGACAGAAAAGATACAGATGCCAGAACCAGATCTCTTGTAGAGACGAAGTTCGAAAATCGTTAAAACTTACCCGCTTAATAAAGATGATTTCTTAATAAAGTACAACTCACAACTAATCAATAACAGTAGTGAACGCACGCATTATTTATTTACGTAGTCATGCGTCTTAAATAATAGTATACAATACAATAGCGACGTGCAAAATGAAAAACGATGATTTCAAAAAGAGCACCTTGAATGTTAGAATGAAAATACCAAGAGCGCCTAGAAATAAAATATTAACTAAACCAAAACGTAAAGTAAAGAGAATAACGGACCCAAAATTGCATTGTTTACCCAAAAAAATTAAATAATGGTTATTCAATATATCAAATTTGTTAAGTAACTAAAAATTATTGTTACAAAGTCTATTCTGTTCCAGATTAAAAGATGCCATTAAGGTTGTAATACTACAAATTGGAATATCTTAAACAATGAAAGTTATGAAAGAGTCATACTTATGCAAAGTATTTACTTGACGTCTAGAAAAAGCTATTACCAATACGTGCCGTAAAAATTCTAAAAACTAAGATTAGTAATACAAATTGACACATTGTTTTCCCAAAACCAATTAGGTTTTAGTCAAGTATATAAGGGGGATTATAAAATAGTTTTAATGTTCTGGTCCCTGAACCTTTTTTATATCATTTTAACACTAAAAACGTATTTTGCAAGAAAATTAGAAAGAAACATTTTCTTCGTAATATTATTAACAACAAAAAACTGCCGACAAATTGATTTGGCTTGATTTAAGTAATCGTTCTCTCAGCGTCTCATGTGCTGATTCGAAAACTTTAAATATTGTTCGCTTAAATATGTATGCTATTTTTTATTTCCTAGGAACAGGTTTCTTAATAAAAATGAAAACACATGTCTCCTAATGGTATTTAGTTGCAAAGGAATACAATAATCACTGCGAAATATATCTATAATTAAAAACGCCGGTCCCGATCGATATGCATTATTACCTTAGTTATTGTACTCTCTCCGCCGACTACGAGGCGCATCAGTTAGAATTGCACAATGCCATGCGTGCAGTATTTCGCCTTAGAATTGTAAAGTTTATTTTTAATTTTAAAAATGGTGAGTAATAGATTTCTGTCATTTTACCACTCGTTGCCGTCTATACACTTTATTTTCAATGCAAATCAATATATAAATAAAGGTTAAGTTGTCACGTGTTCCCAATTATTATTATTTACATGATCATATTCTAAATTTATCTATCTAAATTTTAGATTCATGTAAATAATTAACAAGATATAAATTGATAACACGTCATTTATATATTTACAGAATAAGTAAAATTGATTAATAAACATGAAATATAAAAACCTTTTTAATAATAAATGAATTAATACATTATTATAAGATATCAATATAAAATATGTAAT
>JAHWXV010196535.1:0-15703 GCA_024586415.1 Phrixothrix hirtus | reverse complement strand
TAGAAACATTCAGAACGAAATTTTAAATAGTTATATACAGGGCGTACTAAATGTACTTACTAAAATTAATACAAAATAAGTTAACGATAAAGGTGAAACCTTGACATATGTTTAAATCATACCTTCATAATGTTCTATGTATAATATCTATTTATAATACAACACTAATAACAATTTAAAATCAAACTATAATTTTTATTTAGCTTCCTAACTGTATTTTAGAGAAAGTAAAACGAGTAGCAATTGGTTAACGCCTTGTAAAACAGTATAAAACATTCAAAGAAATATTTTCCAACATTGGTAATGTAAAGTTTCAGACAACGCTTTAAGCAATTTTGTTTAAAGTAAATTCAGCAAAGAAATCTTTAGTAGACTTTGCTTTTGACTTGAGAAGCATCCCTTAATTTCTTATAGAATTATCAACGATTGAAGCAGTTCTTTATGTGCATTATGCACGGGCGTTTATTACTTCAGCGAAATCATATAAACATTTAACTTGTGCAGATTTCGAGATAGAAACAGAACATTTGATTAATTTTTGAAACAGGTATTTCAGGGATTTCAAGTGATTATTTTCCATAAAGGATATGTAGTATAGCCTGTTCGAAAGGCTTTAAATTAATTTTTAAAGTTCATCTCGAATTGACTAAAATGAAGGATGTTTGAGATAATTTAATATAATATTTATCCGACTTGAAATCTACAAAGGAAAGGCAATTCAAGATGCGACTCAAGTGGGTACGAAAAATGGACTGTATGTTATGGTGGGCGATAGCTTAATCTAACCATCAGTTTTATGTAAGTAAACCTATAGGGGATACATATGAAATACATAAATCGAACACGCCTATGAAGAAAATGTAAGGTTCTACCTTATCGTGAAGAGGTGAGCTTCTCACAGCATAGTTAACTAAATTGTGTATATTGGCTGGAAAAGTGTTGAACAGCTAAGGAAATGTGGACGGAACAAAGGATTGAGCTAGAGACTACAATTTAACTGGTGGAAAAATGCTGGAGCGGAGCAAAATATTTGATTTCGTTATTAAACGAATAAGACAATAACAATATATTAATTTGGAACGAAGAATTACATTCAACGATGGACTATAATTGAATCAATTTGATACGACAGCCGACAGGCGAATCAACAATGTACAATGGACAACAATCGACTAATGAGTTTTAACACCTTTGATAGGAGGCTAGGGCATTGCTTGTAAAGTAAGAGATGTGCCCTAGAAATAAAAGATGGGATGGGGAGAGTGAAACCAAACCGATACTCAAAAGTTATTAATTTAGTCTGCTTATCTGCAGATGTGATATCTGGTTTTAGGAAGGTCAATTCTTGTAGTTAAGAATTCCATGTACAGTCTACCAAAATTTGCTACAGGTTGGTTGCCCGAAATAAAATCTATCTAATTCTAGATGCTTACTTCAACTTTAAAAGTAATTAAATAACTCAAACCGAAGCTTTCTGTGGTTACATACAGTATTTGGTAAAATTAAATGTGTTGTTTATCAATATAGATTGGTTAATTGATAAAAAATAGATTTATCATACAACAAATGACCTAATCAAGTAATCAAGAAATAGTGTGAAAAAGATGGTTATTTAATTAAATTCAGTCCATTGCAAGAAAATTAATTGTTAGAATAGTGTTTCTTTTAATTGGATCATGAATGCTTGTGTGGTGATTATGAAATCGTACTCATGGGAAATTCCTCGCGATGTATGTTAAATTGGGGAAAAGTGAGTACCACGCACTCTCGTGGAAACTATACCAAGCCCTATGTAATTAATTTTCTGCTGAAACACTAGCGTATGTAACATTCCCAATTTAATGTGCTTATAATTTGTGTATTTCTAATTTGAGTTTAAATGAATACAGAGTGTGCGTTACTGTAATTCTTTCCTTATCGATATGAATTTTCAAGGAAAGTTTTTATTAAATCTGTTTGTATAAATTTCCTAATAGATTGAAATAACTTCGTGTGGAAATAAGCATATACTGGTTGTTCCGTTTTAAAATTAGCTTTAACTTTTTTTCCCTCTTAATTTGAATCCGGACAAGTGGCGAATATAAATTCCGACAGCTACTCGACTAACGCTTACATGGCATCATCCGTATATCGGGTTGTTTACTTTAATTCACAACACCTGTCTTCACCGAAATTAGACAAGTCGCTATTTGGACTTCTATATTGTGTAACAGTGTTTGACATCTTCTTTTCTATATAAACATTTCTAATTTCAGTTTATTTGAATAGAATTATTATTTTTCTTTGTTTACTATTTAATAACTGATAAGTACCATTGTTTTGTATTTATCGTTTAATTGATATATTATTATAGCTTAAACCCTTCAAAATAATATTACGACGCCTACGGCTAGAAACGCTTTTGATTTTATTGGCATCTTTTGTGACTTTTTTCTCTTAAATGAAAAATTAAGTAGCATACGTTTGGAACTAAGTTTGCCTTTAGTTTTAAATGTGAAAATCTTAGATTAATATTTTATGTGATAAAATTAACGAATACATGATTTTACGTAGGTCTTGTAAATTTTGAGGACGGTCTAAGTTCAAAACTTTGATCGAATTTTTTATTAACATCTAATTAATTAACGTATCGTAAAATTTTGACCAAATATGTATATCCAGAAATCTAATTGGACTAGTTAGGATAAGCATCAGAGCGTAATAACTATAGATATAGTAAAGTAATGGTAAAAACTTCACATGAATAATCTCTGGAACCAAGAATCAATACTCCATGATTATAGATTTGTTCTATTCGATTGTGCCAAACTTTGTGCATAAATTACAGTTTTATGCTAGTTTTCTTTTACTTATATACATAAATGTAACAATTTTTAAATATTTCAAAAACAATTTTGCGTGAGTTACATTCATATAAACACTGACCTGCAGTTGTTTATCAAATAAGTTTATCTTATGCAGACGTAATTCCTGTAAGTACCTACATTGATAACGAAGTATGATGCTAAATTATCCGTTGATGATTAGGACTCTATCGTAGATCTCCTTTTTATAGTTATTAAACATTAAAGCGCCACCGATCCTAAATAAAAACAACTTCGTGACGGCTGAGTTAGTGAATTCCAACGGACATACATCGCTAGTATTTTCGCTACCGATCGATACAAAGGGAAAACGGAATCACCGATGAACTGGATCCAACCAGGGTGCGAGTAACCTATTGGACCATTAGCATAAGAAAACCTGGGACATCGAACAACCTCTCTGATTCCTAGAGGCACTAGAATTAGGACAAACATAAACGAGATGCTACGCAATACTATCAATGTAAGTGGTCCAATTCATTATTAATCTCAAAATCTAAGAAAATAATCATAATTTAGTAAAATTAACAATAAATAATTTAAAATCACGTAATAATTCAATTAGTAAATAAACATTAAGTATCAAATAAACCTATTCAAAGTGACAGCAGGAACAGGAGCAGACAACATTCCCACGTTTGATGGTAACGCCAAACAAGTACACAGATTTACAAATTCTTGCGAGAACTCCTTAAAAGTATTTCAAAACACCAACACACAATTCACGTTTGTTTATTTGACACAATACTTTGTAAACTTAAATGGCGTACAGCTGATTTAGTTGGCTCGCGCATGGAATTAAATACAAGGTAAAAAATTAAAAATGCGTCAAATTTAACTTTTGCCGATCAGATGAGTTTTAATTGCCTCATACAGGATTTAATTAATATTAGGCAATTTAAAACGGAAACACCAACTCAATTTGGCATGATAATTCGAGATGCGTGCAGTTTGCAATTCTCAAATATTTAATACATCACAAGAAAATGCGCAACAATAATTGATAAAGGTTAAACATTGCGATGGATTTGCACTAAAACCATTTATAAACCGCTTACCCTATCAAATTCAAGTAGTTATTAGATTAAGAAACCCCGTTTCTATAGAACAAGCATTAGCCCACGTCGCAGAAGAAGAACACTTTTTATATTTTACACAAGGATATAATAAAAATTTCAAACAACCTGCTTATAAAGCTCAACCGACAACGACAACGACAAAACGTCTACAACCTTTCAAGTTCAAACACACGAAATACAAACAGATATACAAATACACAAACCTGAGTCAATGGATACAAGTTCAAATAACGTTAAAGCCGGACGGAATAAAAAGTTCTCTTCACAAGCTTTTTGCACAATAAATCGATGAGTTTTCAAACTCATTAACAGCACTTGAAATTCAAACAATACCCCAACCATCTTTATCAGAAACTCCTTGTACATCACGTAATTATGAAAACCAAACTTGCTGATACGACACTGCACTTAATGTAAGCAGTTATGAAACGCATTACGACCAACCAACGAATTACAATTATGAAGAAAACTAATAGTTCCGTGAAGACCACCAACAAATTTTCCAGATAACTATCCATACCTCTACCTGACAATATCTCTTAACAATTTACGGTTCGATCTCCCATACATATTCATACCAGAACTAAAGGCACACTTTCTTATTGACACTGGTAGCTCTAAAAGTTTATTAAACCCCTTCTTTGCTCATAAATATTTTGAATTGTTTATTACGAAAGAAAACTTCAGTATACAGACAGCACACGCAATAACGTACCATAAGGAAGTCGCACATTTACCAATATTCAAAATTTTCGGAGTAAAAGGTACCCAAAAATTCTATTTATTCAATTTTTTACAAAAAATACGACGGATTAATAGGAGCAGACCTCTTAAGATAGTTAGATGGCAACATTAATCTAAATTGACTTAAACTTTCAATACCCTTTACTGAATAGCAATAATCTATCAAAATATGCAAACCCCTAAAGTTATAACCCGAAATTCAGAACCTATGCAAACCCATATTATAGAAATTTCACCAAGAACTCAAAAGATATTTAAAATGTCTGTAAAATTAGACCAAGGAATGGGAATACTCGAATACTTTAACTTCGGAAATAAGACAGAAATGCCCAAAGCTTTGGTAATCGTACAAGACAACTTTGCAATTACCATTTTAATAAATTGAAACGAAAACCATGTAAAATTTTTTATAAACGAACCTCTAGAAATCGAAATCTTAAATACACATGACGTTAATTTTTACGAAAAAATTGAAACGGAAAATATAATGAACAACGAAGAAGACAACATCTTGAAATCAAACTTGAAAACTTGATCACTGTAACTCAGAAGAACGGGATGCAATTCAAAAGCTACGTTTAGAATTTAGAAACAACTTTTATTGTGACCAAATTAACCATTCAGCAATCAAATTCAACATAAAATTAATCAAGCTAAGGAATCGCCAATTTTTACCAAAAGTTACCGATATGCGGAAATACACAAACAGGAAGTAAAAGAACAAATAAATAAAATGTTAGATTAAAACATAATTCGAAATTCAACATCTCCATGGTTCAGTCCAATATCGATTGTACAAAATATTAGATGCATTGAAAAGGCGAAAATGGCGTTTAGTAATTGTTCATAGCAAATTGAATAAACGCACTATTGACGACAAATATCCACTTCCAAACATATATGGTATTTTAAACAAACTTGGAAAAAGTCAATATATCACAATTCTCGACCCTGCTAGCGGATTTCAGAAAATAAATCTTTATTTTCTGTATCCATCTGGATACAAATATCATACCAAAAACAGCCTTCTCAACTGAAAATGGACATTATGAATTTAAAAAAATGCCATTCGGGCTTACAAATTCCCATTCCACCTTCCAAGGAGTAATGTACAACATCCTCAGAGGACTACAGAATGAAATTTTCCTAGTATACCTAGATGACATAGTAATATTTAGCACTTCGTTACAGGAACATATGACGCAACTAAGACAAATGTTTAACAGACTTCGCGATGGGAACCTTAAAGTACAAATTTACAAATCAAAAATTTTAAAGAAGGAAGTACAATAACTTGGATGTATAGTAACCCCGAAAGGAGTAATACCCAACCCAGAAAAGATATCAGCGGTAGAGAAATTTCCACTACCCAAAATACAAAAAGAAATAAAGTAATTTTTAGGGCTAATAAGGTACTATGGACGCTTTATCAATGATTTTGCAGCAATAACAAAGCCACTGACAACTTGTTTAAGAAAGAATTCCAAAATAAATCGCACCGAAAAATGTATAGAATCATTTGAACATTGTAAAAACTTACTCATAAATCCCCCAATTTTGCAATATCCAGATTTTATTCAACCTTTCATTTTAACAACTGATGCGAGTAATTACGCATTAGGGGCATTTATATCGCAAAGAACCGTACCAACTGACAAACCAATTTTTTACGCCTCAGATGCTCTAAAAGATACCGATTACAAGCATTTCACTATCGAAAAATAATTATTAGTAGTAGTTTGGGTATGCAAGTATTTTGGTCCATATTTATTTGGAAGGAAGTTTAAAATTTTTACTGACCACAGACCTTTAGTATGACTTTCTTTATCTGAAAGAACCGAACAGTAAACTTATAAGATGGAGATTGAAACTAGAACGGTTTGATTACGAAATCATCTACAAAAGGCAAACAAAACACTAATGCTGGTGCTTCATCACGAATTCAGTTAATCGCTATGGACGATGAAAGCATCATTAACAACCAAGGAGATGCAAACAACGACATTTTAGAATTCCTACAAAATTACACACAAAATTCAGATGAATCTATAGATGAAGTAAATCATTTGGACATATCACAAACAAATACGCCAAACTTACCCAGAATTCGAATTCTCCAGAACGTATAGTTTAGACCACCTTTTGTAAATCCAAGTAACATTCCACCACAAGAATAGAACTTAACAACCGTTCACACTAATGATAACCAAAATTATATTAATAACGGAATTGGAATCCTTGATGAAATAATCAACAATAAAAGTAATCAAATGACAATTTCCAGAAACCCTCACGATATACTAGAAGTAAACAAAGACGATTTCGAAAAACATAGAATTTTGAACGTAAAAATGCCTAAAGAAAGATCAAATCTAATTCTAGATTTATTGAGAAATTATTCAAGCGAAAACAAAACATTTTACCTATTTTTTCACGACGACTCTATTTATGATGAATTTAACAACGTTTATAGACAGCATTTTTACGAAAAAGGAATAAAATTAATAAAATGCATCAAATTAGTAAACTCCGTTAGAGAAAAGGAATAACATATAATGACTGTTATAGACCAACATGAAAGAAAATGTAATCATCGTGGAATAAACGAAACTCTTAATTATCTAAAAAGAAATTGCTATTGGCCGTCAATGAAAATAGATGTTACAAATTACAAATTACATTAACAACTGTCATAGGCCAAACCGCGAAATACTTAAGAAAGAACCCATATATCCATTCGCACTAACCGAATCTGTAGAGAAACCATTGCAACATTTACACATGGATATATTTAAATTTGACAATCAAAGCTTCTTGACTATCATAGATGCATTTTCAAAATTAGGACAAGCACTACCAATCGAAGGAAAAACGGCAATAGAAATAAGTGACGCCTTGGTAAATTATTTTTCATACTATTGCTTACCAGGAAAAATAACAGTGGATAATGGTAAGGAATTTAACAACGAAACGGTGAAAGAATTATTGAGACTTCATAAAATAGAAATTCATTTTATGACACCATTACATGATGAATCAAATTCATTAGTAGGACGATTTCGTGTCAGCCTAATTGAACGCTTAAGAATACTCAGGAAAGCATCTGATAATACGAATTTTAAACCCCTTATGAAGTACGCCACTATAGCTTATAATAACTCAATACATTCCTCCACGAATTTTACACCTATACAATTAATACTGGGACGCATAAATTCACGAGACCATTGCAATCTTAACCAAACTTCTCTCAATTCATATCGCGTGCAGAACCATAAAGAAAAAATCAAGCATTTATGTCAAAACGTATATCAAAAATAAAGATTAGAGGGAAACGAAACGACAAAGAACCCAAACAATATCTATTTAAAGTAGGTCAAAACGTATATAAAACTAGTGCACAACGAAACAGAAAAAGAAAATAAATCTAAAGGGCCTTACAAAATAACTGAAATCCTAGAAAATAATGAAGTAAAGGTATAAAACCAAATTAAATAACAAAATCGAAACAATTCACGCAAAAGAATTAAAAATCCCCATTGTTACAGATTCTCAACATGCCTAAGAATAAATTCAAAATCCAGGACTATTACCATTAAAATTAGGAGATCTCAAAATATCAAGGGCTATTGGTCATTTATACAAATCTTTAACATATAAAATGTAATTAATGAATTTTCAGCTTTGCCAAAACAATTTTCACAATTAAAAGAATTAATAAGTAATTCTTAAATGCATCAGAGATAATTCTCCAACTTCTATAACTTAGGTATTATATTAGAAAAAAAAATACTAACTCGAGTTAAACAAATTAACCCCTTAATTAATATTGATAGAAAGACTAAAAGAGGCTTGAGTAACGTATTAGGTTATATAATAAAAACAATCACGGGAAACCTAAATCAAGAAGACGCGAAAAGATATGATAAAGCTATTCATACTCTCTCTGACAATCAACAAAAGGAAAAAGTCTTAATCAAAACTCAAATATCTTTATTAAAAGACTCAATTCAAAACATTAAAAACATGACTCAAACTTTAGCACACAATTAAATGATTTTAAAATCACGTATTATGCGAATAGAACAAACAATAGAAACCACAGGACTAAAAAAATTAGAAACCATGATAATGACACAAATAACACTATCATATCAAACGATATGCAATATTTTAGAAAATATGAAGTAGCAATAACATTTTCGAAAATCAACACTTTTCACAATTCAATAATTGAACCAACACAACTTTTACAAGTAATACAATTAGTACACGATAAATTAGACACTACCTTTTAAACCAACTACGGAAAACATTTTACATTTTGAAAAAATTACTCAAATTAAAATTTACGCTAAGGAAAGTCAAATTGTGTTCATAATAGGAATACCAATTGTAGAACCAAAAAGTTAGGACTATTATGGTTTATACCCCTTACTTACACCTAAAACCGCAAATTTCATAATGATTATTCCAAAATCAAAATTCTTTATTCTAAACGAGAAACACTACGCATACTTAGACCAAAAATGCAAAGAAATATCCACAGAGGGATATGCCATGAAACCAACCCAATTCAAGTAAAAGAAGATAGTGTGAAATTCAAATGTTAAAATACCCAAGCAATCTCATTAAGTGTAAACAAATATCAGTTGTTATAAAATCAAGTAAAATCCAAAAATTAGAAGAAAATAAAAGGTTGTTATTGATTCCTAATAAAACAATAGCTGCGCAACAGTGCGAAAAATTAAAGATAATGTGCCCTTAACTGGAACCTATGTGTTAGAATTAATACCAAATTGCGAAATGAAAATTGAAAGTTACAAACTAAAAACCTACAAAAGTTCCAAAATGAATTGTCGGAAAGTAGAACTACCTAAATTGTATTTTAGGAATAGTGACAATTAAAATTTAGTATTTACTCCTATATAATTAAAGCTGGATGAAGTAAACTTTAATGAAATAAATAGCATCCAAGATTTAAATAAAATGATCATTGGACCCAATTATTTGTGCAAACCTAGTGTTTGGAGTGTAATATTATATATTTTAATTGTAATAACAATTTTAACTGTATTGATTAAATATGTACTGATAAGCCACTTAAGGAACAGAAATAAGTAAGATACAAAATCAAACGAAATTCTTTTAGAAAATATAGAAGTGTAGACGTATCAAAAACAAAAAAAAATGCACATTAACCCGTAATGCTCATATTTACAATGGGGAGAGTTACATTCTTGAAACACTGACCTGCAGTTGCTTATCAAATAAGTTTATCGTATGCAACGTAATTCCGGTAAGTATCTACATTTATAACAAAGTATGACACTAACTTGGATTATGTATATGATTATTGTTGTATTAACTTTAGAAGTAAGAACATATTTAGTTTAGGTATTATGTAAGAACGTTTGGTTCCAGCGATTTTGGAAAATAAAGATATTTTAATAACACTTTATCGTAGATTCAAAATTTAACTCGAGAACATTTTTTATATAGTGGAAGCCATGTAATTATGTATAAATAAGGTTTTGACTGTAATAGAAGGCATCTATTCCAATAGTCTAAAAATGGCAATTGAATCTTTCTGAACGCAATTTTAGAACATTCTAGTTATCATAAAGTGACAGGTATCAAGAATAATCTTTATATTTAAAAACAACCGTGATGATTTCTTTATTAACAATTAAAATTAATATTATTTACTTGAACTCAAATTTTATTCATGTTAAAATTATAACTAATTATAGGATATCAAAGAAGGAGCAATGTCATTTATTTAAGGATAAACCTTAAAATTTCGAGTTCACGTTGATAATGCGTGATGTCAAAAATGTTTGAAAGCGAATAATGAAATTTTCATCTTTCACGAAACTTTATATTAATGAGGAAGTGCATAAAGTAATTACATTATAATATAAAACAGAAAACCCTTAATTAATTCCAACAAACAACAAAGAACGCCTAAGAATATAATTTTCTTATCAAACTTTAATCTCTCAAATTTGAAGATTAAACCAGTTTTCTTATTATGAATACCTATAATTAAACTCTTGGATTAAAATGTAAACCCAAAATTTGAATACTGTCAAATTTCTGTAATTAACATCTGCAATATAATACACCTCATATAACTTTACTGAAAATTATATGCGTATTAATGGTTACTTTAAAACTGTTTGTGTTCTGTCGTATTAACAATATGTGTTGTGTGCTTTTTCAAAATATAACGCAAACAATTCTGGGTAGAAATGCGACATCTTATTAAATTTTGTTCCTATACAACAAAATAAAATTGGATATCTTGTTATAAAATTATTATATGTAATTTATTTTACGTTGTAGTTAAACTAGAGTTCAGGAAATTCTCTTTTATATTGTGCGTCTACAAAGTAAGCGTAATACATGGGGAAGGTAGAAACTTTGTAACTACTTTGTGAAACTTAGCTCCTAATTGCTCAGTTGCTTCCTGATTTAAGCATCACCTATCATTAAAAGCGTTCTTAATTAATATTAATTAAATCTGATAACTTGAAGATAGATATGGATTTTAAACCTGCGTGGAGACCTGCTTGCACGATTTATTTTGTAGTATTAAAAATTTTTCAATAAACTTCTAATACTTGTCCGGTCAAAATCGTAGTATGAAACTGATGTCTATGCGCATTGAAAAATAAATATAACTATACGAATGGTTTTCATACAGGTTTCAAATTTTAATTGTGCTCTAATATTCCTCTAAATACAGCGAATAATTATAATATTTAAGGCCGCAGTTGTAAGAAAATCATTAACATCGCCATGCACAGTGTTACTTTTTATGAAAATCTTGACAACCGGAAACAATATAAGTGTACACACAAAAATTAAAATAAAATGTAGGTTATTTAGACAAACTTTCTTTAATACAAAGATTATTTAGCGAATGTTGCTACTTAGCCGGTATTATGAAGTTTCTTTGATAAAGGGGATATCTAACAACGAACGGAAATTATCATAGGCATGTAAAATTAATTACATTTTATACAGAGAAATAAATAGCAAATGCCGATATAAGGGTACTGCATAAAGACTAAGTTTTTATTTCTAAATTAACTAAAGTTTAGCACGTTAAGTCCCGCTAAGCATAAGTTTTTGGGATCCCCGAACTGGTCGTATTTTTCTATTTTAATTAATAGAAATTGATCCAAATTTGTGATATAATTAATCTACTAAGAATCTTTTACTTAGTTTTTCAATATAAAGGACAAAAAGTTGAGGAATCACTTTGATGCCACGATGTCTGAGTGACAATAATGGAGTTTGTGGACAACGTGGCATCAATGTAGTGCTTCACTGTAATACGGTGCGGTATCACGGCAGACATATTCAGTGGCACGTACGTTTTAGTATATAACAATCTGTTGTGGCGGTAAGTTTGCGAAATTCAGCATAAATCGCTTTAGTTTTTACGAAAAAGCCGGCATTCACCCCAAAAAATTATTCGGAAATGTCTTGTGAAGTTGAACAAAGGCGAGTTCAGAAATTGTATGAAAGGGTTATGTCGATGTAGATGCAGAAGATCCTTTTGTTTGTTCAAATTCGTCAGCTTACATTCCAAGTGACTCAGATACTTCCGTTGACAGTGTAATTGTGAAATGAGTCAAAACAAGAAAGAAATATCATCAGGTGAAAGTTTGCCGCACTAGTGCCCCTGGTACATCCAAAACTTGAAATGAGGTATGATTATAGTTTCTCTTTACTTATCGAAACATGTATTAGATATCATCTTTTTTTCAGAATATTGATTTCAGTTCCTCTGAGGTTCTTGATTTCAAATAGAGAAAATTTCAAGATGAAGATAATCAGGTAAAACAGAAGTAAATTGGTTTACGTAAGTATATTTTCATGAGTTTTGCGTTTCTTCTTAGAATATGCGACAAACGATTGAATCAGTTGTATCTACATTTAGAGTAGATTCCGAAGAATCTGATGATACTAGTTCCGAATTGAGGGGGAGCCAATTAATGTGCAGAAACTGCAAAATTTCTGTTTCCAGTTTAAAAACTACGGAATAGGAAACGAGATCTTCCCAATGTATGACAAAAGCCCATATGATTTCGATACATCCTTTCTCACTGATGAAATTATTGAGCTAATAGTTGAACAAATAAACATTTATGCAAAACCAAAAAATAAACAATAAGGATCCTGCAACTAAATCAAAGTCTAAAACTTGGGTACCAACAAATACAGAAGAAATAAAATATGTCTTTGGGCTTATCATTTGGATGGGTTTATTTAAATTGCCGCAGTTACGTGACTACTGGTCCCAAAATTTCTTATATGAAAATAAAATGAAAGAATAATGTCCAGAAATATTTTTAAGCAACTGTTAACGATTATTTATTTCAACGATAACGAAAGATTCAGTCAAAACGATCGTGACATAGATCGACTACATAAACTTTCAGCTCTAACGGAGAAATTGATTGAAAGGTTCTAGTATGTTGTCAAACCAGAAAAGAATGGTCACATTGATGAAACGATAGTTCCCTTTCGTGGCGACACATGTTTGGGATAAAACTATATAAGCTATGTGTAGAAAACGGATATACCCATAATCTAAGAGTTCACTGTGGTAAAGATACACAAGATGACCGAAATGCTTCTTCAAGTATCGTTATGTCATTGTTAGATGGTTTGTTTGATCAAGGTCGGACACTCTATACTGACAATTATTACACCAGCGCCTCACTAGCCCATAATCTTATGGAAAGGAAAACGCATCTTGTAGGAACTGTTCGTACTAACAGAAAATTGAATTACACTGAAGTTTTACGAAGAAAAATGAAGAATACTGAAGTATTTGCCAAGCAGAGCAACACCCGGGTCGTAATGTTGAAATGGCAGGACAAAAGAGATGTGCTAATACTTAGCACAAAACATTCAGATCGAACTAAAATTATAAAGCTAAAAACCAAAGACGTTGTAAAATCTAAAATGGTTTTTGATTACAATGAATGTAAATATTTTATAGATCTCTCTGACCAGAAAAAAGCATAATGGTATTATTTGCGAAGGGGTACCAAGTGGTACAGGAAATTAGCTTTTGAGGCCCTATTTAGATCTGCAATAGTGAATGCATATGTTGTATTCAAAGAAGTAACAAAAAGTAAAATTTCTGTCACGGAATTCAAAAATTTAGTAACCTTGAAAATGCTGGGTAATGTATTACTCTCAAATATCTGCCGTGAAGAGATACAGAGTAACCCTCTTCAGGAAGCAAAAACAAAAACCGATGTGTAGTATGCTAGACTTCTGTGAAAATGGCACTTGGAAGAAAAGAAGCTCAGAACAAAGCTCCACTGTCCAAATACAAGTGCAACATCTGCGCCAAAAATTATTACGTTACCTATCTTTTAATGAACATAAAGGCATAAAAATGCTTTAGCTTGGACATTTTGGATTTATAATGTTACGCTGTATTTAGAATAGGTTTATTTTGTAAAGCTATATTAATTTGGTTCGTGTTTTTTGATAAGTTTGTTTAATATTTTGTAGTTTCATACATAAACCCTATAAATAAATGTTTGGTTAATTACCACATAACATCATTTTCTAGTAAATTAACCTTCCATAACCATTTTTACATAGGAATATGTCATTAGTAGTAAAACAAACACATTTTGTACACTTTTCAATATATTTATAGTTATAAAACTACATAATACGCCATATAGTATATATTTTTCATCTTTGTGCATTTAACATTATTACGTGGTATAGTTTCAATACCACGCAATGGAACCTATAATCGTGTCGTGAGGAGTCACCTTTGTAATACACCCTCGTGGTGTAACAAGTTATTCAGGCATCAACATGATGCCACCCGGGGTTCAACGTGTTAAATTGACACTTATCTCGTTTGAAGCTAAAACACAATAATCGTATTTAATGCTATTTATTGTTATAAACTATAAGACTGTAACTGCATACATATTTTGCATTAACTTAAGAACATAGGTATAGAAATCCTTTTGGAAGTATCATTTGCTCTTGATTACGATTTCGTTTTATTTATATTAGACTGTTTTCAATTAGTAAGTAAATAGGTGTACAGCTCCCTTCAGGAATAATATAGGGTGTTTTATTATTGTTAATTATGAAAACATTATAGTTAGACATTTTGTAATTTACGTATTAGTAACATTTTGAGAAATATTTTCATAGAACGCATTTCCAAAAACGTTATAGTAGCATTAAAAGACTTTTGCTGTAGTTATTTATTTTGACAGTACAGGGATAACTTAAGTTAAATGATATTGAGTTCTACATATTTTCAATAATCCTTTACACTCAATAAACGGCCTTAAACAACAGCACCAATTAAAAGGATACCATTTGCTCGGCAGTGCTCCAAGAAAGATACTGGACTAAATATTGTGGTGTGTAGAACACATTGATAAATTTGGGCATTATTAAATGGTTATGGTATCAAATATAGCACATTAAGTATGAAATCTAAATTTATAATTTAAAACAGACGGGGACGGTCTTTTCCCATTCGTTACCCAGTTTCCTAAAATTAACGCAAAACCGCCATATTTCATCGTTCTTTTTAACTAAAAGTATCAGATTAAAGCAAGCACTATTGGATATTTCAATGAGGTTTAAAGAAAGCGTTTAAATTATTTCAATACGTATTTGTCTTTGGATGGTTGCCTAGACTCCATAAAAATTTTCACTAATAGGCGGACAAGTGGTTTTAATTCAGTAACTGATGGACTTAACTCAGGCTAAGTTTTCGAAACGTGTCATGAAATATTTTGTATTAACTCGTAAGTACTCGCGTGAATCTGTGTAACGTAAGTGCTCGCGTGGGAGTCAAGTTAACCCACACCCTTTTGTTTATATTTTCGGAATACGATTTGTTTTTAAATTTATAAACTTAGATGTTTTTAAACATAAAAAATTATTATAAATTATTTCGTTTGAAATATGAGTGCTGTAAAAGATATTCAAATAACTTGT
>JAHWXV010196497.1:0-10039 GCA_024586415.1 Phrixothrix hirtus | reverse complement strand
AAAAATGCCATCATATGCCACTGAATCCAAGAAGTCCATCAGTGTTGAACCTACTTCAGTTGAACCTCTTCCGGCTTGGTCCTCTGTCCATGTATAAAATACGTCGTTCTTTGCTTTACCATCAACTCAGCAAAAAATATAAAAGCTTATTGTTGTGCAATAAAGCAGTAAGTACACTCAGCGTCATATGTGAAGTTGGTAGTGATATTAAACTAAGAAAATCACACATTATATATTACCGAAATTGTGAATTTGATTTTGTTCCTAGTTTAATCTGATTTGAGCACACGTTCACAGATGATGCCAGCAGGTTTTGCATGAATTTTGGATTTATCGGACTTTGCCGCTTATTTTCATCCGGATTTAATGGGTTTTGTTCGAATCTAAATACACCATCAAAAAGAGCATGCCGTAATTAATAAAATTCGATGTCTAACTGAAAAGTGATAGTTTTTGCATGCATGCTCCTCAAATTAACATACAGCTAATGACCGCGTAGCCTCCTTACGATTCTCATAATTGCAGTAGATTTGGTTTTTTGAACATAACTTGCCTTTTATGTGTTTAAACTGAATTACTACACGTTCAATGAGATGACTGACATGGTGTTAGTGTCGGGAAGAGCTTTTGGAAAGGCCATGAAGCCTAATGTCTCGATCAGGTAGAATTTCCAAACCAATCAAGCATTCCATTTTTCAACATTCAACAGCTCAGAACGGCTTCTTAAGGAATATGGTATTATTTATTGAATTTCAAGTATATTGGTCCAAACATGTATTTTCAAGTTTTCATTTTATCATTACAGGATATTTCAAAAGTCCTACAGCTAATATGGTCCGGCCACGTGTCGCGATAATTTTTGCATTTGAAGTACGAGTTTTAGCTGAAGTTGAAAGCAATTCAGAACAAGAACAATTGATACACAGCAAAATTTAAGGCAATCATCGGGCACGGAATTTTGAAAGGACATCGAGTATATCCTTTCCATTTTCAAAGAACCCAAGCTCTTTCGCGACAGGATATTCCTGTTAAGATAAATTTTTAGTAGGTGGTTTCAGAGAATTCGAGTCGAAACAGCAAAGTTTGAGATGTTCACCATATTCAATTTCCATAATGCACGATAATGGGCTGACGAAAATCCACACTGATAGTTCAGGGATATAACCAGAAACAATTCGGCCTAAACGCATGGACAGGCATTATTGGCAATATCTTAATTAATCCCATTTTTTTCCACCACAGATCACAGGACTTATTTATGGAGGGCTTTTTGGAAACGAACTTCCCCTTGAATTATACAATTTACCTCTACAGACTAGAAGATACATGTGGTACAGTCCCGCACTTTAGTCGCATGGTACAAGAATTATGAAATAATAAATGTCCTTGGAGATAGATTGGCAGCGGGAGTTAAGTTCCATGATCACTCGGTCACCTGTTGTAACTGCTGCAGATTTCTTTTTGCGCGGACACGCGAAAAACGTTGTGTATTCACAACCAATAGGCAACGTAGATGGTTTACGACAGAGAATGAAAGGTACACCCTTTTCAGTTAAAAATATGTCTAACATAGTTCAGAATGTTCTGCAGTTTGCCCTTCAACCTCTTAATTTATGCGTCAATTAAAATGGTGGCCACTATGCGTTCAATTGAATTATTAGACTAATGTTTAACCTTATCAGCCAAGGGAGCTAAATAGGTGAATTTTCCATAGCCACCCTTGTTGAAAAATAGGAAAGAACCTACAACACTATTTATTCATTTATTTTTATTTATGACGTAAATTGCACAGCCGCAGAGAAATGTTCATAACTCAGGAATGGTGCACAGTTTTGATGAAAAACAAGAGTACCTGATTTTTATTATAAATATGCGAGATCTTAAATTTTCTATTAAGTTTATCAAAATCGCAAAGACGAGAAAGTGGCGACAAGAAAAAGCAATAGCACACTCCGATTTCACCATTTACAAACAATTTTTAAATACGAAGTTTAGATCAAATAGCGAGCATTAATTGAGCAAAAATAATCTCCGAACTCGGGAGGAAAATGTTCATTCGTCTAGATTTTATACACGAAACTAGTGATTCTTGGTCACATATTTAACTGCAGATACTTACTGAACCATGCATTGCCGGACCATACTCCAAGTATTGGAACAGTTTTGGCACTTTGTTTATTTACCAATCAAGTTTTTGAGTGACTCGTTCCAAATTTGGCAGCTGGCCGTCTTAGATGATTACCGACACGTATGCATTTATTTGTATCAATAATTGCAGACTTTTTTTTAAATACAGTAGGAAAAAGTTTGACCTGCACTCGGTCTAAAAAAGGCCACCAGTTGCTTAATTTGGACCAGTAGGTTTCCTAAATTGGACCGGCTCTTTAAAATATAAAAATCGACACAGCTAGTTGAACATCTTTATTTCTTTAATAAATTAAGAGTTCAGCATTTATTGCGAAACAAAAGGGCCAGAAAATTCAGCTGGCGAAGTTATCGAACAGAAACTCCAAAGTCTGTTCCGAAAGAAATATAAGACTATTGACGTTTTGTTGATTCATGTTCTTCTGGTTTAAGTTTCATTTTTATATCGGTTTCATCCATAAATGAAACATCTGGCGCGGCCGGATAGATGAAAGCATTTCTAATTTTGTTTGACTTTCTCATAAAAGTAGCTTCAAATAAACTCACTGTAGTTTTATCCTGTATTATTTTTCCTACATGGTAAACCTCCTTGCGTTTTCCGGGTGTAAATCTTACTAAAACGCAGTCATTAATTTTTAAATCGGTATAATCAGAAACAGCAGAATCATTCTTACATAAAACTTTGGATGATAACAAATCTTCACCACAAGAAGACGATCTACTTGGTTCAATGCTTCTTCAGAAATGTTTTCGCTGTCTGATTCTCTATTTCGCTTTCTCTTTTAAACTATTTCCAAGTACACTAACTTCTCCAAATATCTAACGTTTCTTGTTAGTTTCGATTTTATTTTGTTCAGCGTTTTCTTTATAAGGAGATCTTGTGATAACTTTTAGCATTTTGTTAATTTTTCGATTTGCTGCTATATGGCTCAAAGAACTGGAAAAGCTTAGTTCAAAGATTTCAAAAAGCTTTTTGAAACATTTGGAATTGCCAACATCAGGTGCCTCACGTTGCGAATTTAGAGCTTCTGAAGGAGCAAAGACACGTTCCTGGAAAATGTAGCGATTAACAAGCCAGATGCTAGCAGTTTTAAAAGCATTTTTAGCGACCCCAACTGTAGCTGCTTTTCTGTATACCTCTCCAAGTAAGGCAACAACATCGTATTGAGAAACGAGTTTTTCTATATTGTCTTAAAAAGATCTCCTGCGCTTGTATGTAGTACATTCCAAGAGGCCGAAAAAAGGCCACATCTAACGGTTATATGGGGTGTGAGGTATGGCTGAGAAATTGGAGCATAATAATGCCCATCATCCTGGGAAAATAAAAGCGCATCAAGATTTTTGCTATGGGTGATGTGCCCATCTAATAAAATTAATACTGGAGCTTCCTTTGTACGGTAGTGAGCAATTGAAAGTGGACACTTTTAAAATAACGAATTTTTTGAAGTAAAACTGGCTTTTTGGGAAAATGAACTTTAAAAACGCGGTATCCATGAAATATATTTAAAAAAAAATCATGACATGCTTTGTTTTCAAAGTGTCCACTTTCAATTCCTCACCAGTGTACAAGCTACATTTTCCTTAAAATGATATAGCCACTGTACGAAGAGTTCCTTTGTAATATATTCCCTATCAGATATAACTGTTTTGCTCCCTACTGAAACCTCCTTCGCTAATTCTGGTGCGCATCTCTTTCTTTGAAAGATGAACATCGGTGGAATATAGAATCAAGTTGCATTTACACAACATACCACATTGGTGTTAACACCTTGATGCTCCATCTAGTTGCTTTCTTTTAGGATCAACTGCTTTTTGTGGCTTCGTTTGGATAGTCGTCGTCGTCGTCTACGTTGTAGATTATTATGCCATTTAATGGCATATCGACCAGTCTTCCAAGGTATGAAAAAATTTTCAAACACACTTCTCGCTGAATCCTCTCATTATACCTCATGATATGACCTCGGGTTGTCTGAGAAATAGCTTAGGATGTCTTCTCACATACTTATGCAACCATTTCTTTCACGACATTCCCTTCTCTTCATAAAAACAGTAGTTAAGTTCATGCATTTTAGCACTATCAATAGCGAGCATCCGAATGTATTTTATGGTTAGACCAAACATTCTTTGTGCGAATTTTAGAATATGAGATTCTAGTTCTTCCATTTCTTTTGACCGAACAATTTGGTAAGTGTCGGATCTTCATTTTTTTCTCAAGGAACATATATCTTCTTACTGTCTCGTTAAATCCGACAGTTGCAGAACAAACTGTGTTTACAGCCAAAACAAGGTCTGCTTCATCCCGTTTACCGTATTTGCCTCTGATTGACATGTTTCTATAAAGAAAAGTGTAAATTAGTTTGTTAACAAGTAGTCAATTTAAAAAAAACCAAACAACCTGACTGAACAGATGTAAAGCTTACCCTAACAGCATGTAATTTACTACAACGTCGTTACGATGTCGTAATTCACCTTACGATGTCGTGATGACGTAGAAAGTTTCAATGCAGTTAGGCTAATAATTTGCAAATAAATTTTTGCAGTGCGCACCTTGGCTAGAAAATATAGCTTATGACACTCCTGAGAAGAAGAAAAATCCAACGATACCTCATACATCAAAATCCTTCAGGCCGTTCAGGTTCTAGGCGGTCACATAAAAATTTACATACATACATAAACACATTTGAAAAACATAACGCTTTCTGCTGGGGCAGTTGCGTAAAAACACGCCTAATTAGAAAGTTTCCTAAATTGGACCGGTCCATTTTGGGTGGCCAATATCAGTCCAATATAAGAAACTCCGCCATTTTATAAATAAACCTCAAAAAAAAAAGGCTACGCTACAAAAAAGGAAGCACACCAACTGCCAAGTATCGACAATATAATACCATAATACTTACTTAAGTTATGTTTGCTTAATCCCTTATACAACACTATATAAATATATAAAAACTAAGAATGTCATCTCTTGCCGACCGCTCAAACGGGACTAAGACATGATTTGTGGTAAGCTAATTTCTGGGTATTCGTTCTACAAACTGAGAGCAAATAAGTAGCAATGTAATATCCCCTTGTGGGTAAGACTGAGCCGGTCCAAATTAGGAGACGGTTCAATATAGCCAAATTTCCCTTAATAAGCAACATAGTAAAATGGTGAATGTAGAAATATGTACCAAAACCTAAATACCAAGTGAAACGCTGCTAAAACATAAAATAATTATTAGTGAGTAGAAAACAAACCTTAGCAAGAATCCAAAACTGTAAAACGTTGTCAAAGGTTTTAAATTAACTCAATAATAAATGGAAAACAATGTCTGAACCAATAACCTAAAACAAAAGCAATATTTCGGAGAAATAACTAGTTTGCATACAAATATTTTTTAAATTTCGCTAAACGAATTTGTTAGAGATTTAGAAACAATAAAACTATTAAAAATATTTTATAATTTTATATAATTTTATAAGCCTTTCGTTATCTACGGTTACCCATTAGAAACAGTTTTTAGTACTCAATAATTTTAATAGGAATTCTGGTATATTTTAACTTAGAACAGAAGTACTTCTAGTTTTTAAAAAAAATTCCAGCCATTTACTATAAAAAAAAATGAGTATAAAATTTGGAGTACTAACTTCGCATCGCACCCCAACATTCAAATATAATAGTTATGAAATAAGTTACCCGTAGCGGTACATGTAATAAGGAATACTTGGTACAAAAACAATTAGCAAAAACAAAATTTCTATCATTAGTTCTAGTGAGTGTTCTAGATCTAAAACCACAAGACACGCAAATAATTCCAATAAAACATTCCTCTAAAATCAAAAATAAAAAAGTTACATAACTTTCAAATTTTTCAAAATCTAACGATGTCCTAAAAAACTAAAAATTGAAAGTTCTAACGATACTGATCAGAGTTCTGGATCTAGAACGAAGAGATCTACAACTTTTTGTTATAACATCTTTCCATAAAGCCCATAGAACAAAGTTATATTCAACAAAACTTTGAAAACGTCCGTAAAAAGTTCCAGTAGTTCTGATCGGAGTTCTAGATAGACGTCAATGAAATCTATAATTGTTTTAAACGAAGTTTTCCCGTAAGGTCAACAGAAAGAAAATTACATTAACTGTTAAATTTTGCAAAAATCCGACCATGACCTAAAACATAAAAATGGAAAGTTACAGTAGTTTTGATTAGAGTTCTAGATCTAAAACGACGTGATCTACAACATTTTGTTATAAAATATTTCCATAAAGTCCATAGAAAAAAGGTACATATGCAAAGTTTGAGGAAGTCCGCAAAAAGTTGAAAATTAAAAGTTCCAGTAGTTCTGATCACTTTTCTGGATCTAAAATAATCAGATCCACAACTTTTTGTAATAAAATTTTTCCATGAAGTCCATAGAAAAAAGGTTATATTAAGTAGAAGTTTAAGAAAGTCAGCAAAACGTTGAAAATTGAAAGTTCCAGTATTTCGGATCAGAGTTCTGGATCTAAAAAGACGAAATCTACTATAACATTTTTCCATGCCGTTCATAGCAAAAAAGTTATATTAAGCAAAGGTTGACAAAGTCCGCAAAAAGTTGAAAATTGAAAGTTCCAGTAGTTCTGATCGGAGTTCTGAATAGACGTCAATGGAATCTATAATTGTTTTAGATGAAGTTTTTCCATAAAGTCAACAGAAAGAAAATTACATTAGCTTTTAAATTTTGTAAAAATCTGACGATGACCTAATACATTGATAAAGTGCAAGTTCCAGTATTTCTGATGAGAGTTCTGGATCTAAAATGACGAGATCTATAACTTTCTGTTATAAAATTGTTCCATACAGTTCATAGAAAAAAAGTTATATTAAGCAAAGTTTGACAAAGCTCGCAAAAAGTTGAAAATTTAAAGTACCGGTAGTTCTGATCGGAGTTCTGGATCTAAAAGGACGAGATCTACAACTTTTTCTATAAAATATTTCCATAAAGTTAATAGAAACAAAGCTGTATTAAGCAAAAGTTTGACAAAGTTCGCAAAAAGTTGAAAATTGAAAGTACCAATAATTCTAATCAGAGTTCTGGATCTAGAATGAAGAGATCTACAACATTTTGTTGTAAAAGTTTTCCATAAAGTCCATAGAAAAAAGTTACATTGAGCAAAATGTAAAAGTTAATTTAACTTTCTTTCTGCTGATTTTATGGAAAAACTTCATCTAAAATAATTTTGGATTCTATCCAGGACACCAACCTGAACTTCTGGAACTTCCAATCTTCAACTTTTTGCAGACTTTGTCAAACTTTGCTTAATTTAACTTTTTTTCTATGGACTTTATGGAAAAATATTAAAACCAAAAGTTGTAGATCTCTTCGTTCTAGATCCAGAACTCTGATCAGAACTACTAAAACTTTCAATTTTTATTTTTTTAGGACATCGTCAGATTTTTGCAAAATTTGAAAGTTCTGAAACTTTTTTACTTTTGATTTTGGAGGAAAATTTTATTGGAATCATTTGCGTGGACAAGGTAGTAATAGAAGAAATTAACTTGTTGCCTTTCAGCTCAGAAAGGACTAGCGTTCCAAGTCGTTTTCTGCTTTGATTTTAGTCAAGTCCCGTTTTAAAATGTGAGTCAATAAGTGCTGTTTATGGTAAATAATAATGAAATTGCAACGACGTTTGTAACACACATTTCAATGAAACGGCTATTATTACAATTTTTGATAATTTCAATGACACCGATGCTTCCTAATAAAAAAACTCACGTCAATGTAATGCATGTCAATAAACATAAAATCCGTAGAAGAAGCCATAAAGCTTGCTCTTCATCTTTCACACCAAATTGTTTAACAGCTTTTAATGAAACCAAGGTACTTTTTTAAAAGATTCTTAAAAAACTACTTGACAATGTGAATCGAACATCGAATCGTGGCTCAGTGTTTTTGAGTTTTCTTGAACGTTTAGGAACATTTACATTGAAGAACCTGTATTTGTTTTATTTTTAATTTCAGTATAAATATTTCTAACCATGAGGTATTTTTGTTTCATAAATATATTTTGCAATACCCCTCAAAAGCATTTTATTATTATCACTAAAACGGCGAAATATATAATGCGAGTTTTATTTTTGTAAAACTTAGTAAAGTTATGGCGACTAGCAGAGATACCTTGACAATATTTTAGCGAAAATCTGACGAAGGTATTGCGAAAATATAATAGTTCAAGATTAAGAAAACATCACCTGCCTTCGCGAACTGATTCTGTAAATCGTTTCAAGCGATGATGACAACTAGGTATATTAAAAAACGAAACGGAAACTTTGAAAATCCAAGCTTAATTTCATACTCTTGGTATAATCCAACTTGCGCAGAAGTTTGTTTCTCTTTGAAGCACGAGATGTTTCTGTATTTTTAACCACGCTGTTTTAATTTATTTTCATCTTTTAGTGTACGCACATATTTCCCACGTGAGCGATAGTATCGCATTCATAGGTTTGGTGTTTAATGGTACTAGTAATTTAAACCAGTTGATAAAAATTTATGGTCCTTTCCAGACGAATTTTGAAGTATTGTCATGTTCTGTTGGCGTCCCGCGCCAATAATTGAATTTACCGCCATACGTTTACGGTAAATGTGTGGTTGTTAGGACTATAAAAATAAATAGAGTCAGTCGGAAGAAAAACGAGGGACGAGCTTTTTTTCTCAGTGGCGAAAACTAAGAAAATAAAGTGACGGTAGTAAGCTGTTATCACTCTTGTGGATTGCGAATGTGAATGATTTGTAATAACCCGTCGCGAGACCACCGCAAAGTGGCCTTAAAACACGCGTAATTCATACGTAATAGAAATCAGTCGTGTATGAGTGTCTTTTGAAGTTTCCGGGGTGAGTGCAAGGTTTCCGCGGGAGTAAGTCTGGCGGAATCCCGGTCCCTGAGAAGCCAAATATCCGAAAGTTAACGTGTATCGGCGGGAATCTGGTGTAATTCATAGTCTCAGCTGCCGAATATTGTAAAGCCCAGAGTAAACCAATCCCGTTTTGAGGGGAGCCTGTCTGCATATAATTCTTATCCAAACTATTGGCGCATAAGTATATGTTATAGTAGATTGGTTAATCTTCCCCGTAACTCTTAAATTAGGCCGCGTTCAAGATCAGGAGAAGTTTGCTTGTAACACTGTGTGTTATTTTGTTGTGTTTTTGTGTTTACTGAATGAGCCGTTTCTTTAGATATAGATATTTATCTATTCCGCAACCTCACATTCATTTTAAACTTAGAATAAGTTAAATGTGATTATTTTGTATTTCAGGTGAACCCCCCCTCTAGCCGCGGCCTTAATTCATGCTGATATTTGGGGCCTAGGTAAGAGGCAAGTCAAGGACAACGCATTTATAGTCTGCGGGACCGTTTTTCCCTGTTCCGAAGGACAGTTTGATTCATTATACGGCCAATAAGGAGCAGTTGCGCCCCACCCCCCAAACTTCAAACTTTTTGTACGTAATTCCAGATTTTTTCAGAGTATGGACGTGCAGGTGAAATTTTTCACGGTCCCCCTCCTCTGGGAAGCTAGCGGTATTCCAGCATCGTCGTTGGGCATAACGTCAGCCGCGCTTGTGACATTATATTCAACGTAACTTGAGAAATTACCTTGACCTTCAGTATTTTTACTTTTGCCGGTGTAAACATCCATTATTATAAGTTTGATCTGCTTTTAAATGTTACTGACGACGATTCAAAAACAAGCTTTTTGTAAAAGCAGAGGGCTACTTGTACATATTGTTAGACCCTCGAAATTAATATGTATAGTTACAAAGTTCTAAAATTTCGAAAATTAAAATAAATTAACGTTTATTTCAAATTTCTAAAAATATAAATTAAAATAGAAAATACCAAACCATATTTCTAAAGTAAAAACAGAGTTCACAG
>JAHWXV010196495.1:0-16115 GCA_024586415.1 Phrixothrix hirtus | reverse complement strand
AAGCTAAAGGAATTTAAGCTGCTATTTATATAGAAAAAAGAAATCTAGATAATCCTGCATTAGTAAGGACTAAAATTAGTCATACTGCTGATGCAATAAAATTATATTCCATAACTCATTTGTGTAACCTCGAATTTATTTATTTAGCTATCAGTTACAGTAATGACTTATGATTTCATCATCTATCTTAGTCATGCAAAACCTTCTGCATTGTTCAGGAATGTACTATTAAGTGTTTATTGTTTCTAATGTTGTTACACTACTCTCTCCTTAACAACGACCTCGGAATTTGTTCTTGTCAGAATCTGTATTGCAATCCATACTTGAGTCCCATATCTTCAAAAAGTGGCGGTCCACAGATAGCATCATTGTTGAGTCCCTCTTTGATATCAACTACTCAGCAGAATACTAATACCAGTGTATCGAGACCTTACCTCTAACATATTACGTACTATGCGCCAGTTAAGCTGATATAGACAGCAACCGCGCTTAGGTGTGTGGCTAATTTTTTACCAACACCGGCACACATTTTCTTCCTTAGGTTACATTATGCTTTCCATAAGTTTTTATAACGTGGTTTCTAATGGCGTGAAGCTTACGTACCAAGGTAGTAAATGCTTCAGCCTCCTTGGCGATGACAGCGCAGTAGATGACAGGCATTCCCAAATTCTGGCCCTTGATGCTATATTTCTGCTACGCCACCATACCACTTTTTAAGTTCGTCTTTGATGCCATGGAACATTGGGAGCCGAGGAATAGCCTTACGGTACATTAACAAATGTTTGTGTTCCTCAGCGGTAAAGCAATTTCCTGTATTTTTCAGTGGTAACCCCAAATCGAGCTTTATAGGGTCACGAATAGGTTGAAATAGGTTGAAATTCGGTAAATAACTTCGCTGTTCTTGTCTCCTAATTTTTTTAATTTAACATAGTTCTCCCTTTGTTCACATACTTGCTGTTCCGGTTCTGTATACCTCCTAGCATATGAGGCTAACCGATGATGTAAATCTCTATGACTTTCTCTCCGGGAAATTTTATTATTTAGTAGATTACATCATTGAGCTTTTTATCATAAGGTCTTTGCCAATTGGAAGATAGGCCTCGTCGATGCCGAGGCTGCTACAACCAAACCAGATCGTTGGGTTGAGATCCGCCCATTTTGCAGCTTATATCATAGTGGAGTTTCATTCGATCACTTGCAATTTGGATGCTATTACGAACTCTTTTATGAATTGAGTTTAGTTTCTGTCTCAGACCTACGGCATTTGCATATCCAGCAACTTATACCTCTCCAGACTTGCTACCAAACTCCAAATTACAGGGTAGCCTATTTTCATGCCCAGTTAACACTTTAGCTGGAGTTTCTTCTGTTGTCTCGTTTACAGCTGACCGATATGCCATCTGGAAGCGACGTAAGTATTGGCCTCGATGTCTTTGATGGTTTTGTCACGTGTTCCCAATTATTATTATTTACATGATCGTATTCTAAATTTATTTATATAAATTTTAGATACATGTTACTAATTAAAGATAAAAATTGATAACACATCATTTATACAAGAAATTAATTTATAGAATAAGTAAAATTGATTAATAAAGATGAAATATAAAAACCTTTTGAATAAAAAATGAATTAATAAATTACTATAAGATATCAATTTAAAATATGTAACTAAAAGCCATATAATGTTAGGGTTGAAAATATTTAATTAATAGTTAGTACCAGGCAATCTATCAGATCCTACAACTCTCGTAGATCAATTTACCTAAAATTAGTCTGACCTAATCTGATGGATATACATGCCAACCAGCTGGTGGGTTATTCTCCTTCACTACAGATGGCTAGTGAAGCAACCGTAGCAGTTTCATCAGGTGCTTGTGAGGTTACTTCTTCGGAAGACCCACAATCACGCCTAGCACATGGAGATGATGTAGGTGAGGAAACGGGTTCCTCAGAGTTAGAGATCAGTTGGGAGGTTTTTAAGGACCCCTTTCCCTTACCTTCATCATCTTCTCAACAAAATCGACGGCCATCAGTTACAGTGCATGCTAGATAAGACAGTATTGTTGAATTCGAAATGAGGATGGAGAAAAACCGACAATCCATCTCAGCAGAAGCAACTAAATATGTTTGCTTCGAAACGATGCTACGAAGTAAGGAGAATGAACTACAAAGTGGTTCGTTTACAGCGTTTGGAGCAATACTTAATCATTATAAGTCTTTGGTAGTCAACCAATAAAAGCAAATAAGGTTGCTCCAAACATTAGATCGACAGAATGCCTTAGTGATCTTCGGTAAGTGTTGATGAATTTTTCACACCTTTGAATCCCTTATCCTATATCGTCTCCATCCAGGGGTGTAAGCGAGGTACTAGTATATTTCTACTCTCTACCTTCTCGCGGTACACCTGTCTGCAACAAAGAGTTGTAGCGAAAGAGAGAGGGAAGCTTCGCAAATATCTCTTAGTATATATGCTTCAGATTCCATTTAAGAGCGTGTTTTGTGACTATCTGAACAGTTTGTCTGCAAAATTATTATAGAAACTTTCAAAATGTTGCAGTGTGATGTTTGTGGGCGGCAATTTTCAAGATCCGACAGTCTTTCTAGACATCGAAAGAAGTTTTGTTCATCTAAACCAGGTAAGTTTGATAGATAAATTGCGTAAAGTGTATTATATTGAATTTCTGTAGGACAAAGGATCGATGTTTTACATAAACGTCTAAAAATTTATTCAGCCCCAACCTACATATCTGCGAGTAATGTAAATTGTAAGATTGTTTTATATTATTTTAATAAATGTATCTAGTTGGTGACATACGCATGGAAGCAGCCAATATGATGACTAGTCGCCCTTCTACAAGTAGTATGTTACCCGACAAATATAATTAGATATTGTAAAAGAGTATTTATAGATATTTGAGATTGAGAAAGTGGTAGTAGAAATCAAGGTCTCCCATCTAATAGTGGTGAGGTAATTTAGTAAATTCTTGAAACATTACTTAATACGCTCATTTTTACAGATAATAGACAAACAAACAGTCAATCTAGTTCAAGTCTATCATCTATACCTGGTAAGATACTTGATCTGTTTTTTGGTTTATAGCCTAATGATGGATTTATAGCACGCACTTATTGCGGTCATTGTCGTGAATATGTGTCGCGACGATTATATCTAGGACATTTACGCAGTAATCGCGATAAAGCTGCTGCAAGAATAGTACTGATGCAGAAGGAAAATGATGTAATGGTTTTAGACTCTGCTTTTCGATCCCGTATTGTTAGTTATAAAATTTCAGCTAATGGCCATCATATACATCTTAGTGAGTTTATGAATTTAATTAAAAACAAAGTTGTGCAGTTACTACGTGATCAAGTGCATACATTTTTAACAGTTAAAGTAAATTTTGAGGCATTTGGATATTATCGTTTGGAATCTCAAAATACTGAAGTTATAAAATTGTTTAATACCATAAATGAAATTGTTACTGTTAGTACTAATGTCAGCGATGTATATGATGATTTTAGCGCAATTATAGGTGGAAAGTTGATTGAATTTCAAGAACGGGATTCAGGTGTGTAGATAAAATGTTGTATTATATGAATCATTGTTTTCTGTATTTTAGGTTGGTCTCTGATAAATGTAATATTCTTAGAAGTAAATATTTGTAAGTTTAACCCATTACGTGACTTATGATATATTCCACTTCCTAAAGCGATTGAGAATAAGAAGACTGTAGTAAACGTCCAGTACAATGATGAATTCTGTTTCGGATAGGGTTTAGCATCGGCCGTGTGCGTTCTGGAGGATTCTTCCAACAGAACAAACTCATGAAAACTTTTGGACTATTTTTTATTTTGATGGTATTAATTTTCCTGTTAAACTTAGTGATATTTCCAAATTTGAATGCCAAAATGAAATTTCCATAAATGTGTATGGTATTGAAAGCATATTTGAAAATGATAAAAGCAAATTGAAAATAGTTGGACCACTGTACTTTTCCAAAAATAAATAACCATCTCATGTGAATTTATTGTTAATGCATGACTTGGATGGTAGAAGTCATTACTGTTGGATTAAGAATTTTTCGAGATTACTAGATAACCAGTTAAAGGTTAAAAAAACAGTTTCTCATTTCAGTGGTGGTTGCTTGCGATATTTCCATACTGCGGAACAATTATGGTAACATACTATTTGATTGTAATAGAGTATACACAAAGCTTCCCACAGAAGATGCTATAACTGATAAGTTGAGTAAGACTGTACCTGGAAATATACTTAAATTTGATAATGAAACAATTGAATGTACCATTCGTAGTTTATGCTGATTTCGAGAACATCTTGAAACCAATTGCTACAGTTGATCCGCACCCTTCTGAAAAATTTGTAATAGAAATCTGCGAACATGAACCTCATTCTTTTGCATATTACATAAAATGTTCTTGCGATGATAGTCTATCAAAATTTGAAATTTACCGTGACTCAGATGTGGCTGTTAATTTATTCGGATATCAGAACAGGATGCAGTAAACATTTACTAGAAATGTTTAAACCAGCCTATAGGTATGGCCCAGTTAACTTCGGATCAGATCAGAGAGTTTGAGAGCGCTGTGACATGCTTTATTTGCGATAAACCTTTTCAAAGAATTGACCTCAAAGTACGAAAATATTGCCACCTTGCAGGTGTGTACCGTGGGGCAGCTCATTCAATATGTAACTTGAATTTTAAATTACCCTCAGTTATACCAATATCTTTCCACAATTTAACGGGATACGATTCGCAGCCTTTCGTTAAACAGTTAGCTTTAAATAGAGAATAGATTGATATCATTGCTCAAACTAAGGAAAAATATGTAACAGGTAAGCCTACGCTTGCGTTTTTTTAGATAGTTTTAGATTTCTAAATTCATCTTTAGATAAACTTGATGAAAATTTAAGTAATGATCAGTGAATAAACATTAAGAATTTCTTTGAATCTACCTTACAATTTCAATTGACAAGACAAAGTGGCATATTTCCATATTCATATATAAATAACTTGGAAAAGTTACAGGAATATACATTACCGCCACGTGCGGCACTTTATGATAAATTACGAGGTCAACGAATTTTAAATTGCGATTATCAGCGAGCGATAGATGTATGGGAAGTATTTAGGTGTAAAATTTTGAGTTAATACTCCGATATTTACTTAAAAACCGATGTTTTATTGTTGACCGATATTTTTGGAAATTTTAGATTAGTGTGCATGCAGAATTACTCTCTAGATCCGGCATATTAATTTACTGCACCTGGCTTAAGTTGGGATGCAATGCTATGCAGCACATCTGTGAAATTGGAATTATTAATGGGTATAGGCAAGCTTAATTTCTTTAAAAACGGTATTCGTGGTGGTGTAAATATGTATGTAGGAAGGAAATCCGTTGCAAATAATAAATTTGTTCCAAATTACGATCCCAAGCGACATTCTTTTATCATCTACTTAGACGAAACTAATTTGTATGGTCACAGTATGCGTCAATTCCTTCCACAGCGTGATTTAGAGTGGCTCACTCTTGATGAAATTTAAAATTTTAACGTTTTTGATATTTCTGATGACTCGGATTTTGATTACGTTTTAGAAGTTGATTTGGAATATCCCCAACACCTAGATGATGCACATAACCTTATTGTCCAGAGTCGATGCTTTCACCAGCAGCCAAGGCACGACGTAAAAAATTAATTCCAAATTTGTGTAACAAGGAAAAGTATGTGATACGTTATCGCAATTTGAAACAGTGTTTGGAACAAGGATTATGTTTGACAAAAATTTATAGAATAATGTAATTTGGACAATCTCCTTGGTTAGGGTCATACGTTGATTTGAATACCAGGCTAAGAAATGCGGCAACAAAAAAATCAGGTAAAGATTTCTTTAAACTAATGGTCAATGATGTATTTGGTAAAACCCTGGAAAACGTGGACAACATAGTAGAGATTAAATTAGTTAGTCACTGGGAAACCATTGGGAGAAAAGGTGGTACGGAAAAGTACACAGCTTAACCAAAGTTTAAAAATGTATCCATTTTTTTAGAAAATTTAATATTGCGTCAGGTTTACGATTTTGGATTTGTCGAAAACTCTCATATATACCTTTTATTATAATTTTCTGAAACATTTATATGGTAGTGCGGTTTCTTTGCTATACACAGACACCCACAGTTTAATAATTGAAATACCCGTTGATAATTTCTATGATGAAATGAAACAGCATTTAGATTAATTTCATACGCCCAATTTCCAATTGGGGAACATACATAACATACATAACTTAACGAATCTATTGTTGGAAAGATGGAGGATGAATAGATAGGTGTTTCATTAACGTGCTTCTATAGTACAGGTGCTAAGGCTTATTGTGTAAATGCGAATAATAGATAGGATAAAAAAGCTAAAGGTGTTAAAAGATCTGTTATAGAAAATGAGTTGGAACCATCAGATTATGCGGTTGTAATTGAAAACGAAAATGTTGTAATATTTCGGCGAATGTACTTCTTTAAATCGTATTTGCACAATATGTACACTCAGATGCGAAATAAAATCGCCGTATCATCTAAAGGTGGTAAGCGATTTATTATCCCAGGCACCACAAAAGCTCTTGATTGGGGTCATAAGGACATGAACAGGAAGAATATATGCGAAAAACTAATTTGAATATGATGGTGGAAATATTGTAAACCACGACGCGACGTAAAGAAGATTTTAAACTATATAAGACAGTACTGATTTCTATTTCTTATACAGATGTCTAAATATATTTACTACTTCCTTCTTGTGCTAATTTTATGTTATAGAATGATTGTAAATATTATATATTATGTATGATGCAACCCGTAGTTAAAGAGTATGCTATTATTTGTATAATAAACAAGTCCTTTCAATTATAGCGTTTTTTATTTACCTTTACTATAAAATGCAAACTAAATACAGCATATTTAAAAACTACACTTTATAGCTTACACTATGTTCTTAGATTACTATCATTAATCCAACTATTTTCAGAATTAGGAAGACCCGGCCATTTCACATACAGTAAATTTGATTTGTTCCTTCTTATTACACGTTCCACAAGATAAATATTAGGATATTTCACATTTTGCAGATTGTATACATAAAATCCTCCTTGAATTGGGTGTTTATTACTGCTGTCAATAATATATGTTGTTGGATTAGTCAACTCAACATTATGAATTTTAAAAATTTCTGTACTCCAATTTAGAATGCATCCCTTAAGGAACAGGTCGCTATATTTGGAGATTCTTACATAATTTCCAACTGTAAACTTTGGAGGATCAGTGCCACTGATTGTAGCACAAGTGAATGAAGCCTTTAGGATGCGTTTTTCGTTTGTAACATTAACATCATAAGGTTTATACCCCGTCTTAGTATGAATTGTTGAGTTGTATCGTTCAATAACTTTCGGTAAAATTATCAACCATTTATATACGCCTTGTAAACTGAATTCCTTGTACATCATGCCTTTGAATGTGCGGTTGACTCTTTCCACTATACTGCTTTTCATACTTGAGAAAGTACTGTAATGATTAATATTTAATTTTTTCATTAATCCTTTGAAATGGGTATTGTAGAATTCTTTCCCCATATCTGTTTGTAGGTTCCGTGGGACGTTCTTCGTGGAGGAAAATATTTTCTTTATGACGTCTGTTATTGTCTTTCCTGTCTTCCGCTAAATCAGTTGAGCCCAAGCACGTTTTTAAAATGCATCTATAACTATTACAATGTACTTGTAGCCTCGATTAATTTTCGAGTACAGTATCATTTCAAATAAATCTGCTTGATACAGAACATTTAATCATTTTACGATAACATGTCTACGTTTAAAATGCCTACGAGCAGATTTGTAAAGTACCTCAAAAGCTACTTCTTTTAAAGTCATCTTGATAGTAAAGGAACTCGTAAAACAGCTTCGAAGCCGTACTAGAGTTTGCTACTTTTCTTAGTGGGTCGTAAAATCTAATCACATCACCTGCTCTCAAACTACTCCTATTATTGATGATTCCATATATTCATTATCGTTGATGTAGAGTTTAAATTTTCCAAATTTTTTTATCACGCTTACAACTACAGCCACTTTCATAGAAAAAAAAATAGCTTCGGTACGTTGTAGTAACATCACTATTCCTTATTAAACCATTCCCTTGTCTGTAACAACTCCCTAGTAGGATAAACAATAATGTTTCATAATGCAAATAAGATATATCTTGCGCTACATATTATCGGTAACTTTTCCGAGTTGTGTCCGTGGAGATGATGACCAAATTTGTCCAGGGTCATTACTTGGTGAATGTGGTGCAAGTAATAAATTATTATGATAATCTCAATATCAACTTCGAAAACAACCACTTCGCCACATTATATGATATGTATTCTAAATTCCAATCTTCATATTATAAGAAAAACAATCAACCTCTGCTTTGACCACAAGATTTCAAATCTATAGCACCCCTTATGATAATTGATTGTTCAAATCAAAAAGATTAAATGCAATCCAAAGCTGTAGTATTAAGAATAGAAATAGATACAAATACCAATATACCAGCCAAAATAATGGCGTATTGCTTAATTCTACATGATTGCGTAGTAACTTACAACGCTTTAACTAACGCAGTGCGACAATTCTAAATACATAAATATATTTCATGCCACCATACCTATCACTTGAGTTTCTACAGTCATCATGTACGTAATTGACATTCAAGGCTTTAAAACATAAAAACAAACTTCATGCCTAAGGAACTAGCTGTTTACAACAGCTCAGTGATATCCCATACAATTTTCAAACTACCATATCGATTATTAAACTTAGATAATGAATATAAAAAAAAAGTGCTCTGGTTAATGCATAAAGATCATTGCATCGATTGGAGTGAAGGATTTACACCGGTATACACTTTTGCAGATGTTCTTCGTCGATCAACCCAAGATACTGAAGCCGTTTATGTTAAAAGTTCCGAAAAATCTGCTTACAAACGAAGACATATATCTCAACCAGTAATTGTACTAGGAAAACAACCACCACTAACAGCAAATGAGGCAGCTTGCTTTCATCATCTGAAATCGCTTTGTATCTGTGCTTTATCAAACGTATATTTTCTTTACAATCAACATGCAATGTAAAGTTATGATTTTTAATAAATTCTATTTACCTATAAAGACTTATAAATTAATACCAACGACGTTTTAGGTATGCTGAAGTTTATTTCATATAAATAATACATATCATTTCAATATTATAGCATAATACTATGTAAAATACATTTGTACTCTATGCTGTTCTACGATTAACAAGTAAAGCTACAATAACATCCTAAAACTATCACTTATTTACAATTCTGAAGAGCGTTCACAATAAATCTTTGCTCTATGATTAACATTTAAAATAGGTGACATAATATTATCGCATTCTCTAACCCTCCTTTCAAATCATATTGTGTCCCATAATACTGATTTCCAGTTCCCCTCTCCTGCTTCTCGGTGCGCAAACCACCACGCCATCATATAACTCACTCTTAATTACTACCACTGTCATTATTATCTTGCTCTCTTTCAATTATTCTGTCTTCTGTATTTTCCTCTTTTTCTTTCTTCGCTATTTGCTTCAGAATTTATAATACCACTCTCGTCATTAGGAAAAAACGGATTAAGTTGATGAGTGAATTCTTCTAAATCCGCACTACATAACCATTGTATAATACATCGGTCACACATTTCTCCTTGTAGATATTCGTTACAAGTCTTTATACCTTTAGTATACTTTTTACTAAATTACTACAATACTAGGAACTAAACTCACAAAATCTATAAACCGTTTCATACTCAGCATCAAATACTAATGCGTATATCTACAGCTTTCGTCCAATGTTCCGCGGCGTAACACATCCACATTGTTATTGATTAATTTAAACACTATATAATTGTATTGTAGTTTCTTATATTTATATTTACATCCCACTGCAACTTTTCTAATACTTATTACCCAGATGTTTTAACAACGTCAAGATCAGCAGTAATTTTTTCAGGAATGTAATGTAACATCTCCAACAATAACAATATTCCCTCGCCGTGTACATCTCCCCATTATTCGATAATGATCATAACGTTCACTTTAGGATCACCTGGTAAATCTACAATACTTTTTAATAGGTTATCATAAAATGATTTCAAACCTTGACTAGTAATTGCAGCTAATCTTCGTTCCATTACAAATAACAAACGTTGTAATACTATCAATGACTCTCAACCTAAGAAAATCTGTTTACCATCATTAACTTTAATGTTTATAACTTCTGAGTGGCCTATTCGACCAAGTAAAACTGTTTTCGAAGCAGCTTTAATCGGTGACCACATATCCTCACTATTACTTACGAAATACTGAATTATGGCATTCATATTCTCCATCATTCTCCTATTAACATTAAATGTTGATTACCCATACTACTTAGCTTCACAGCAGCTAATAGTTCACTATCGGGAAACACTCCAACACTGACATATTTAGTCTTTGATTTATTTAAAAAGCATAAATTCTCAACAATAATGGAAAACGAGCAATTTTCTTTTCTACCCTCTCACTATTTATTGAAACACCTTCACTTTAGCGTTCTGAATAATATTAAAGAGACTTTTCGATATTTATTAAGGGTAAGACTTATTTGTTAACAAACTACAACCACATGTCAGATGTAAGCCCTTATATATCTTTACAATAATGTGAATCATATTGTGTCCAATTGTGGAAACCAAATGTTCCTTAACTAACTCAATGATGGAGGTCACTCACCTGACCTTGATCTAATTATAGAGAAGGGACATTAACCTAACCTTGACACAATTGTGGAGAGGTGGTTGATCAGGCCTTGGCTCGATTGCGGAGGCCATAGACCTAGGCCCAATTGTGGGGGAGGACCATTAACCTGACCTTGACCCAATTGTGGAGCAGGGTCATTGGCCAGACCTTGATCCTATTATGTAGGAAGGTCATTGGCCTGATCCTGACCAAATTGTGGAAGGGCCATTCACCTGGACTTGAACAGATTGCGGAGGCTATGGATGCGACCTTGGCCCAATTGTGTAGAAAGGTTATTGACTTGACCTTGACCAAATTGTGCAGGAAGCTAAATGACCTTACCTTGACCCAATTGTGGAGGAAGCTAAATGACCTTACCTTGGCCCAATTGTGGATCCCGAACACCCCTTCGCCTACAACTTATAACACATCCAAAAACAAGTCGAATTTGTCCTTATCGTAAGGCGGACAGTGCGATAAAATAACTTGCAAACGCCTCGGATATTTCTAAAAACAAGGACAACGTTTTCAGAATGCTTGAACGTAATTAAATAAGTACTTCTTTCCATGGTCGATCGTAATGAAAATTGACACTGGGTAAAATAAACTTACCTAATTTAGATTTGGTGCAATAAACTGAATTACGTAACCCCCAACAATAAAATAGGCAAAAATGTTTAATTCATAAAAGGCACTCAAAATTATAAATCGACTTAAAGGATGTTTCACAAGAATTCTAATCTTTTATACAGCTAACCAAATTTATAAGAGAATCCTTGGTTTATTACTTAAGTACAAATTTCTTTCTCTCAACCACCAATAATATTAATTTCTAACAAATTCAATTTTTTATTACTGAATAACAATTTTACATATTACTGTTATAAAGGAAATTTTTAAATAATTTACAACGTAAGAAACCGAATAAGTAGTCCAAAAACATGTTTGCAAATATAAAAAGAAATATGTACTGTATATGTTACAAAGTAAAACAAAACATCGTCACTGACCTTCCGCAGCAAGATATTATGCGACTGCTACCATATAAGCGGGACTCTGAGTCAGTAAAACTGGGTTCGGAACTCTTAGTAAACGTAAAGACAACTCCTAAGAAGTTCCTGGGTTATATAAATACGCCAAACGGATTCGGAAGCCGGCTCATGATCAACCGTATCCTAGGGGCTCTAACGGACTTTCATTCCATCGTGATTCCCGATAAAAGATGTCCTGCTTCGCGGCAATCATCATTTTCAAAACAATACAACCAAAGGAACGACGATCGAGACAAAATATGTCCCGTACCGAAACACCTATATAAAATGAGAAATACCAATTAACCAAATTATCTATAAAAGATCATTCCCCCTATAACTTACCCCGTGCGCAACACAGGTGTCCAAAATTCACCAACATAACAACTTAATGCACTCGTCGCTCATATGGCAATGCCCGAGACGACACGCGGTCTACTATGATTCGCGTCCCTCAACATTTAAGAGTGTCGCGACAAAAGGTGCGAATGAAGTGAACAGTAGTCAAACAAATTAAAAATGAAATTCCTTTAATGGAATTACTTATCTAACACAACTAAACGAACCTTATAGCAAATTAAAAACGATATAAGATGCTTTTAAAATTAAATGAGTCGAATAAATATTAACAATAAATTTCAACTTGTTACACTTTGCTAGTTTTTGTTGGTCTGCACTTTGATAAATGCGCTAAACATATTAACTGTTATAATACCCATATGATGATAAACGTACTTGACCGAGATATGAGTCGCTCACCTATTGGTCATATAAAAAGCATCCATCTACCTGCTATAATACGAGCAACTGTGTTGCCGGAACTTTATTGTCATGACAGTGGCATGCTACTGTTTATATCATTTATTGACATTTTGGTGATATGGTTGCCAAAAATATTAGCAGCTATATTTCTCTGTATGCTTTTATTAAGCCCAAAATGGCATTTTGTTTGTTTATCTAATTAAATTATTCTTACTATATCTTTTTTCTATATTGTCACGTTTGGCGTCTATTTCATAACACACTTTTAAAATTTCGATGATTTTAAGTAACATCGCTAAAATACGTGTTTTTATTAATTCGGGTTTTTCTTGAAAACGACAAAGCTTTTCGAAAAATAACAAGAGCAAGAAAAGTTTTGAATTAAATTCCACGCAAAATAAAATAACAATTTATAGAGTGCGCCAACGGGTTAAAAACTTCTGTCGCATTTTAAAGGTGCATCATCCCTTATCAGCCCCTTAAAATGCTTCAATTGAATTCTATTTACTGTTGATTAATGTTCTTGCTGTCCTCACAATGTATACCAAATTTGGTTTTTCTAAGTTCCACTATAACTGATATATTGATTTTTTCGAAATTTGAAACCCTACTTTGAGAACCTATAACTTCTCAGGGATGCAAATTTGTATTAAGGTAAGTTGCGTTAAATCATCATATTTTTGAAAACGACAAAGTTTATCGAAAAATTACAAGACTAAGTAAAGTTTTATAATTAATTTCCCCACAAAATAAACTAACAATTTTTTGAGTCTGCCAACGGGTTAAACAATTCTGTCACATTTTAAGGATGCATCATCCCTTATCAACCCTTTAAAATGCTTTCATTGAATTCTACTTACTGCCGATTAATGCTCTTGCTTCCCTAACATTGTATACCAAATTTGGTTTTTCTAAATTCAACTATAACTGATATATTGATTTTTTTCGAAATTTAAATTCCAACTTTGAGAACCTATGACTTCTTAGGGATGCAAATTTGTATTAAGGTAAGTTGCGTTAAATCATCATATATTTGGTTCCCCTAGATGGCCCTGCTCTGTGTCGGTTCTTAGGCGAAACACCCTGTATATTTGCTGTTCTATCTGCAATGAATGTAAACGCTTTATGTACTCGAGGTTGTATAGTCATTAAAATATCTGTTATAATATGCAATGCTTTCTCGGTCAATAAAGGTCGCTTCTCAGTTGTAATCATGATTTTGGGTCTCACATTTTAGAAAAATCTAATAGGTTTTTAGGAATTCTATTTGTCGATAATTGTTGGTTAGTTGTTCTCCCTTAAATTTCTCGCCTTCATATTTATCGATAATCTATAGAATAGTTGAATAATTTGTGTATTTATAAAAGTGGGTATTAGCTGCTTGCTTTTTTAAAAAATTCATTCATCCGCTGACCTGGATTCGATTCAAATTCGTTGCAGAATTTACGAATACTTATAGGCTGCAGTTATATTAATATAAAGCATCACTAGTTTTAAATAAGGATGCCCCAATTAATTCCATAATATAAGGACCATTCTAATTTTATATTTGCGAGAAATCGGGACACATTTCAAAAATTTAAATATCTCCAATTAACTTTTTGTATGGTAATTTTTACGCTAGCAAACATGGGGCAGAAAATTTCATACATAATTAATGGACATTCAAATACCGAAAACTGCAAGAAACCTTTACAAAGGCAAATTTAAAAAATTTTAATAAGAGATATCGCGAAAGTATAATTTCAAAGAATTCTCTCCTATAAAAATAGTTATAATTTAATGGTATACATAAAACTTCTATTACAAGTCAACTAGATTACATTGGCAGTATATTATATAGTTAATGGTTGTCTTTAACTATTTTCTTAGTTAGCACATCTAATGTGGTTTATAAGGTAAATAAACCAATGTTGTAATGAACTGCATTCATTGAAAAATATAGTTTATTTCAACTTAAAGCGTTTGTTTACATTTAAAGTAATATAATTTAGATTTAATTTACGTTAATATATCGTATAATATTAATGTATAAGTACATTTATTTATCACTTCATGCGATATAATAATTATTCTATTTGCATGAGTTTTATATTTTAAATAATTACCCAGGGTTGTTTCTCCTTTGTGTCTTTACTTAACAGTTCTGTATTGATTTAAAACATATAGTTTTATATTAGGTTACTGATTTAAAATTGAAAATGAAGTCCTTAATTCATTACTTGTGTATAATTAGTTAATAATATTTTACAGGGCACGACAAAAGTCACGGAATGGTAAACTATTTTGAATATTTCCCATATGTTTTCTTTAAAAATTGTCAGACCTACATCAGAAGAAGTAGAGGGTATGGTGATGCCAATTAAATTTTTTCACTTCGGTTTAACCGGGCATGAAATAAAATTCCTTTGTTTGAATAGAACACCACGTATATGTTCTAATTTTTGAATGTAAAATAAAAAGTTGTGTTCAAAAGTGTTAACATCAAGTGTTTCCGGTTTAGGCGGAAATGTCACATATTCATGTTCTTAACCCTTAAGTGGGCGCGCTCAATTCGAGGTACACAGTTGGGCGCGTGGGCTAATTTTGATCCCACCTCCATATTTTTCGGTAATTGTTTTTTTTTTCAAATATTTCAAATCGAAAATATTAAAATACTCATCTACTTATCCTTTTACAAAACCAAACGCTGTTTCGTTCTTTTTTATTGCAAAACAAATATAATTAACACTTTAAAAAGAAGTAACGTATAAAAAAATAATAATTCTAGGTAAAATAGTAGTAGAAATTTAGTCCTGACAATCAGTACACAGAAAGGTTGAATGACTGTCACAAACAGGTTTTTCACATTTACTGCATCTCTTCCCTGTTTTTCTGTCATCCTTTCTGGTACATATTGGGTAAAAATTCCGATGGAATTTCTTTTTTTACTTTTCTTAGGGTTCCGACTAAGGTTAAACCATAGTTTTTACACAAATCTTGAGCCAAAGGTATACTTGTGTACAAGTTATCGCAGGTAATGTTTCTGTTTGTGTTCTTAATCGGTTGAACAAGTCTTTTTACCACATCAGCTGGAGTGTTACTAGTCGCAAATTCCCCTTCAAATTGCTTGCCCACGTACAATTCTAAATTATATGTGTAAAATGTTCTAGCGTCGACTATACTGTACAATTTAAGTCCGTACTTGGCAGGCTTATTCGAAATGGACTGCTTAAAACTGCAGCATCCCCTGAATGGGATTAGCATCTCATCAATAGTGAGGTACTTTCCGGGGGATAATTGGCTATACACCTTTCAACAAATAATTCAAAAATTTGTCTTATGTGAGTCATCTTATCAGTTTCTTACCGTTGTGCTCTATTATGTAGTGAATCAAAGCGGAGACATCTGAGAAGAAATAAGAACCGTTTTGAGCTCATGCATGTTCGCATAAATTCTAAACCACTACCATCGGTGTTCCACATATCCAAGTAGGATA
>JAHWXV010196485.1:0-14284 GCA_024586415.1 Phrixothrix hirtus | reverse complement strand
GGAAGATTTCAAGGTTATTTTTAAGCTATAATTTAGTGCTCCAATTTAACTACTGTTTTCGAATGTGCAAACCGAAGTAGAAAAACAACTTTCGCCTATTTCACGCAAATGTCAAATATTTTTAAACAAAGATGACGCTTATGCCTTGAGTTTTGTTCCTCTTTGAAAGAAGTCACTGTTATTAGACATTAGACAGTGAGTAATTTCTAATAGATAAATATTACGCTGTATCTATTTCTATGAGTGCTAGGATTTTAACATTTGGCGGCCATATTGTGTGACGTCATTCGTATTCAAAAATATTTGCACATGTATTGTTACGTCCCAGTTATAAAGGTGGATGGCACAGAAATGTATGTAAACAGGAGAAAGTAATCGGTGGCATTTATGCCAAAATTTTTAGGTCTAAAGCGAGTTATACAAGCGAAAAGGGGCGATTCATTCTTATACAGTGTCCTTAGCTTAAAGTTTTATGGCATTACATAATTGACCATGTTTCAAATTATATTAGCAAACCTAAACCAACAAGTTTTTTTAGTCGAGGAGAGGCGTCGCCCGAGGACAGGCCCCCAATAGTGGTCACTCTAAACTTTTGTTAGTTAAATTCCGCGAATAGAAGAGGTAGGTGATCTTTTTGGATAAAAGATAAATTTCGGGGTTTTTGGGCAGACATAATTGGGGAATCCTGTGTATTAAAAGTGTCGTTACGCCATTATAGAAACTCGAGGTACTAAAATAAATACTAAAAAATCAATAAAGTGCTTTGCGACTGTAGGTAGTAAGTAATAACTGAAGTGCAACCATGTAAGAGTGTCAAGGTCAGCACTAGATATGCACCGCGTTGCAATTGCACTTGGTGTAATAATGCAACAGTATGTCGTGCTCAATTCTACTGGCTGGTGACTGATATTGAAAACATGTACTGACATTTGTGGTTTTATGTTTATTTTTAAAATCCAAGGTATGTTTTTGTGTAAAATTCGTTCGCGAATATTGTGCACGTCTCCGCATGGCTCGTTTTTAAACAAATTTGTGTCGCAATTAAAATCTAAACCTTGAAACAAAGATCATCTTCTGGAAAGTTAAAGGATATTAAAATTGCAATCTTATTTTCAATTCTATATGGTTTTAACAAATTCGTCTTGGTTAACTTAAGTTAAACTTCTTCTTATTATGTTTACCATTTAAATGTGTTGGCTACCTTGAGATTTTTGTGCTTAAATTATCCGTAAGCGAAACAATCCATTTTTGCAAAACAACAAAATTCTTTTTCAATTTCTAGATACTTATTAATAATAGATGAGAATAGAAAAAACATGTAGGTAATTTAATAAATGATTTGCAGTAAAGTTAGGAATTCCTTGGTATTTGCGAATGTTTTTATAAAATGCAGTTTTGTTTAGAGTAACTTTTAGGGTTACCAGTTTATTTTTAATTGGACCGGAGAGTTTTTTTATTTGTTCAATGTAATCGGACTTTAAACTGTATAAAAATTAAGGTTGTATTTAATATTTTACAAGTTTTTGCGTTATACAGGTTGAGTTGGATTTTTTACATTTTTCTTAAATCATCGCCAAATATACCTAAAACTTTCAGTTGTAATTTTTACTTGATATTTTATATAAACAAATGCGTAAAATCTATTAATAAAATATTTAAGCCCAGACTAAAATTTCGAATTTTTAGATGTACCTAATCAGAATTTTTTTAAAGATAATTTTAAAATCTGTACGTACGCGTCACAGTGTTAAGTAGTATTCTGTACAAAATGGCCTCCCAGTTGGAAAACAAGAGAGGATCGAAAATTTGGTGTTCTTAATTTTCAAAAAGATTTCCACGAAACTTTTCTAAAATTTTAAATAAAATCTGTAAAATGAAGACGGGTATAAAGGAAAATGGGCGCTGCATTTTCAAAATTTAAAAAAAAAGATGGTTCAAGCACCTACAATTCACCTACAAAATAATTTAAGTGTCAAGGTTGCAGAATCTTGTTGTTTTAACTATTAATTTTAAAATGTATAGAGCGGCTCAGACGAAGTTTTGACATCTACACCAATAATACTCAAAGATTTAGGAAGCGCAGCGGCCCGAATTTTTAATTTTTTTGGGACAATTTTTTTTAATAAATTTTTCTTGCTGTGTAAATCATTGATTTTTTAATACATATTTGCAGTGAATATTTTGAATAATTTTAAAAATACCCAACAATGCTTTGTAGTAAAAAAATTCGTACAAATCTATTACCTGTATCAAAAGTGGACGCGTCCACTGCTATTGTTTGAATATTTTTGAAAAATCATGTGCCACCGCGCTGCACCGATTTACAATTTTGCGCGAGTGATGTTTAAAAGTAAATTAACCAATTTTTGTTTTAAAATATTTAAAAATGGTCTCAAATGTAGAATAAAAAATTTTGAAAAGTGCACGTTGTTTCAAAAGATTGACAAAAAATTTCTGCAGTCAATGACTGATAAATGCGTTACAACCTCAAAGTACAGAATTTTTTCTGTAACCGTCAAAAATTGACGTCCATTTTTTAAAAATTTTGCGGGCAAGCGGCATTTTCCGCCGTTCTTAAACCGAGCGGGTTTCATTAAATAAATGCAAACATTGTAGAGTGATTATCAAAATTGAGTCTTCAATACTCGCACATTTTTGAAACGATCGAAAATCCCGAATCAAGCAAACTTTCAAAAAACTTGATTGTAAGTACTTGAAGGCTCTATTTCGAAAACAAAGTCACAAAAGTGGGTCTTAAAATATCTTAAAACTGTAATGTCAATTTAGGTATATTCAGCAGTACGATACTTGCGGTATTTTTGAAAAGCAAATGTGCAAATTTGTGAAGCATATGATTGAACTTGGCGTGGGGAATTTTTTAAAAACGTGAAAAATTGCACAAACACTTAAACAACCTTTAGACTCTAACAAACGCTATTCTAATTGGTCTTAGAAAACGGGCAAGTAAACTTGACTCATGATTCACTAAATTCCCATGTGGAATTTTATAAAAAATGTGTAAATTTGTCAAAATTTCGCAAGGTATCCTGAAAATTAATATAAATCAGTTAGAAAACATTTGCGTCGTATTTTAAGAAACAGGTGAAATTAGGCTGAGAAAACAATTCATTAAATTCCGGCTTGAGGATGTTTTGAAACACGTGAAGGATTTTGAAAAAATGCAAGCAAGTTAATCTAAAAAATAATTTCGCGAACTTGGCTAACCGCCCATTCAATTCTAGTGTGTGAATTTTGTATTAAAATTTTTGTTAAGTATCCTGAAGCAAGCTATAAAACTGTTCTTTAAAAGATGTAAACATGTAAACATGGTGTTGAAATTAAATAAGAGTTGCTCAAATTAGCCTAAAACAATTTAAAATACTTGACTTCCGGCTTGTGAAATTTTTTGAAACACGTAAAGAATTGTAAAGAAATGTAAGCAACCTCTTGAATCTAGCAAGAATTAGACTTAAAAAATTTAGTAGACTTGGTTGGCCGCTCATTCAGTTCTAGTGTGAATTTTGTGAAACAGTAATCTGAACCGGTTATAAAACTCTTCTTTGAAACACGGAAACATTATGTTCAAATTTAAACAGCCTGTTGCTCACATTAGTCAAAAACGTGACGTGGGGAATATTTTGAAACACGTGGAAATAATTTAAGCTACTCAGATTGGCCTTAGAAAGCAGTTCATTAGTAAACTTGGTTCATGGTTCATTAAAATTTAATATTGAATTTTATGAAACACGTGCAATTTTGGTAAAGTATCCGGAAAATTAATAAAAATCAGCCAGATGAGTCAGAAGGCGTTTGTAAATCTGTTTTCTGTTGCGTGGCATTCTTTGGAACATGATAAATAGTGTGATCAGAAAATTCTGGTTTGGAGAACTTTTTGAAACACGTGAAGGATTGTGAAAAAATGTAAATAGCTTCAAGAATCCAGCAAGACCTGACAATTGGTCGTTAAAATAACGTAGTAAACCTGACTGGTCACTTATTCAATTCTAGTGTGGGAATTTTGTGAAGTACGTGCAACTTTGTTAAAATGTTTGTAAAATATCGTGAAAATTAGCTATAACATCTTTTTGAAAACACCTAAACATTGTGTTGAAGTTTAAACAGACTCTAAAATCTATTAAAAATTCCTCACTTGGAGTGGGGAATTTTTTGAAACACATGAAAAAATTTAATCAACTTCTAGAATCTAACAAAATCTGCTCAAATTAGCCTCAAAGATAATTAAATAAACTTGGTTGACCGCTCATTTAACTTTAGCGTATTAACTTTTTGAAACACATGGACTTTGTTAAAATGTTTGTTAATTATACTGAAAACTTAGTGCCTGGCATCTTTTAAACATGCTGAACAATGTAATGAAATTTGAATTACTTCTAGAATATATGCTTGTTGGCCTAAAATTCCTACAAAGAATTCACAAAATCCGGCTAAAAACAATAAATTTCAGGGTGTAGGGGTTTTGAAGCACTGAAAAGGTGGTAAGGAACAATGGAGTAGGAACTGCTCAAATTGGTATTAGAAAGCAATGAAGTAGATTTAGATGATGTTTCATTAAATTTCCGATTTTTTGCAAAACGTGAACTTTGTTAGAACTTTTGCGAAACATCTTGAAAAGTTGGTTAAACAACGACTATAAAACGCTTCTCTATTGCGTGGCATTCCTTTAAACGGTCTTGCTTAAATTAGTCCAAAACTTTGCTGACAGGTTATTCAATTCCACCGGCGGAATTTTCCAAAAATGTAAGAAATTGAAAATGAATTTCAGCAACCTCTAGAATCTAACAAGATCTGATACCCTTAGAAAGCAATTAAGTAAAATTGGTTAACGGTTGTAAAAATCTTAGAATTTTTCGAAACACGTGCAACTTTGTCAAAATTTTGTGAAGCATCCTAAAAATTAGGGCAAGGTATTCTTTGAAACAGCCTTGTCTAAATTAGCCCGAAACACTTGATAAATCATTTAGAAAACTTAGCTGACAAGTTATTCAATTCTGGCGATGGAAAGTTGGAAAGCAATTTCATCAATCAAAATCTGACAAAGGCTGCTACATTATCCTTAGAAAGCAATTATGTAAACTTAATTAACGATTCTAAAAATTCTAGAATTTTTTGAAACACGTGCAACTTTGTTAAAATTTTGTGAAGTATCCTAAAAATTAGGGCAAAAGCATATAAAGCTCTTTGAAATAGCTTTGCTTAAATTAACCGCAAACACGTGGAAAATACTTTAGAAAACTTAGCTGACTGGTTATGCAATTCCGGCAGTGAAAATTGTCGAATAGGTGGAAAACTGGAAGGAAATTTCAAGAACTGTTAGAATCTAACAAGTGCAATTAAGTAATAAATTTGGTTAATGGTACTTAAAAATGTATAATTTTTTGAAACACGTGCAACTTTTTCAAAATTTTATGAAGCATCCTAAAAATTCTTTGAAACAGCGTTACTTAAATTAACCCAAAATGCTTAGAAAACAATTTAGAAAATTTAGCTGACTGTTCAATTACGGCGGCGGAAATTTTTGAATACGTGAAAAATCTAAAATCTAATAGGTAAGAGCTGCTAACATTAACTTTCGAAAGTTATTAACTAAACTTGATTAACGGTTCTTAAAAATCTAGAATTTTTGAAACACATGCAATTTTGTCAAAATTTTGTGAAGCATCCTGAAACAGCTTTGCCTAAATTAACTGCAAATACTTGGAAAACACTTTAGAAAACTCAGCTAACTGATTATTCAATTCCGGGGTGGAGATTTGGAAGGAAATTTCAACAACCGTTAGAAGTGAACTTGGTTAACGGTATTTAAAACTGTAGAATTTTTTGAAACACGTTCAGTTTTGCCAAAATTTTGTGAAGCATGCTAAAAGTGAGGCCATAAATGAAAATAAAGCTCTTATTTAGTGTGTGGTATTCTCTAAATCTTAAATTAGCCCAAAACACTTAGAAAACATTTAGAAGACGTAGTTAATAGCTTATGTAATTGCGGCGGTAGAATTTTCGGAAACATGAAAAATTGCAAAGCAATTTCAGCAATCTGCTAACATTAGCCTTCGAAAGCTATTAAGTTTACTTGGTTAGCACTTTTTAAAAATCTAGAATTTTTTGAAAACTTGCAGCTTTGCCAAAATTTTGTGAAGCATCCTAACTATTACGGCAAAAATGAATATAAAGCTCTTCTCTAGCGCGTGGTATTCTTTGAATCTAAAAAATGCTTAAATTAGACTACAACTCTTTTAAAAAGCAATTCGGAAACTTAATGGGAATTCATAAATATTAAGTGTTTATAATTTCCTGAAAACCTAGAAAAGTGGCAAGATATTTGCGCAGTCTTTAGAATCTAGATAACGCTACTCTAATTGAACTTAAGAAACAAGAGAAAATGGGTCATACTTTGTTAAATTTTTGAAACACGCAAAGCTTTGTTAAAATTTTATGAAGCATTCCAACAATCGACATAAATCGCTTAAATTAGGTAAATCGGTTTAAAAACAATTTTAAATGTTTTCTTCGCTTCGTGAAATTTTATAAAGCACTCTCTATTATCTTGACTAAAAATGGATTGAATTTCTGTTGTATTTTGAAAACGTGAAAAACTAATTAATTCCAGCATGTGAAGAACGCGAAGAATCTACTAAAGATTGGCGGTTCTTTAATATCAGAATTTTTTGAAACACGTAACCTCTGATAAAATTTTGTGAAGCATTCTTGAAAATTAGTTTAAGAACGATTAAAATCCTGTTTGGCTCTTTTTAAAACCTGTTCTAAGACCTCAAAAGTTACCCAAATTTCCTAAAAATTGCTTAGAAAACTTCACTGAAAATTTTTTAAAATGTGTAGAATTTTGGGGAAACGTGCAAAATTGTGACAAAGTAAATTTAGCTGACGGTTGGAGTTTTTGTTAGAATTTTTGTGAAGCATCCGGAAAGTTAGCCCAAAACCGAATATAAAGTTTTTCACAAATCCCAAGAATCTACAAAGTTTCATAAATTAGTATAAAGCTCTTGGCTTTGAATTCATTCAAATTGGGCGTGGACATTGTGAAGAAATTTAAGTACCATCTAGAATCTAGGAAGGTGCTTAAATTTGCCTTGGGAGCAATTAGGTAGACTTAACTGATGGTCCGTTAAATTTCAGAATTTTTGAAACACCTAGCTTTGTTAATTGGAAATTAGGGCAGCTCTTTTCTAGTATGTAGCATCTTTGAAACATCCCTAGATTTAACAAGTTTTTAAATGAGTTAAATTCAGAAAACTGAAAATTGATTCAAATTTGAAAAGGTGGAATTGTGAAAAAGTAGCCTCTGGGATTTAGCAAGAGCTACTTAAGTAGACTTATCTGACAGTTCGCTAAATTTCGGAATTTTTTGAAGCACTTAGCTTTGTTAAAATGTTTGTGAAGCATCCTGGAAATTAGTATTCGCTGAAACAACCTCTAGAATTTAAAAGGTTTTTAAACAGGCCCAAAGCGCTGAAAAAGCAAAAATTTTGGCTGGGAAATTCATAAAAATCTGATGCGTAGAATTTTTTGAAAAGATGGAAACTGTGGCAGTTCGCCAAATTTCGAATTTTTTGTAACTTATAGCTTTGTTAAAATGTTCGTGAAGAATCTTGGAAATTAGGGCAAAAATGAATGTAAACCTCTTCGCTAGTGGGTGGAAAGGTTTTTAAATGAGTCCAATTCAAAACATTTGGCTGGAAATTCATTCAAATTTATTGTATAGAATTTTTGTAAAACGTGGAAATTGTAAAGAATCAAGCAAAAACGGCTTAAACTGGATTAAAAACAATTAAGTAAACTTAGCTGGATTTCAGAATTTTCTAAAACACATGTTACTTGATTAAAAATTTCGTGAAGCATTCCGAAAATTAGGGAGAAAACTTCTCTAAAATGCTTAAAAATCAATTCAGAAGACTTGCCTATTAATTTTTCGAAATCCAACTTGTGAATTCTTTGAAAATGTGCGAGATTGTGAAGAAATTTAGGCAACTTCTAGAATCTAACAATTAAGAAAGCTAAAACTCATGCTTTATTAAATTCCGGTGTGTGGAATTTTTTGAAGTAGATGAATCATTACTAAAAATTTTGTGAAGCATCCTGAAAAATCATTTTAATTTAATAAATTTGTTTAAAAAACGGGATGTTGCGACACAGTTTAGACTGTATTTAGACTCGAATGAAAATTCATAAAACTTAGCTGAAAATTCATTAAATTCCTGTGTGAAATTTTTTGAACATGTCAAAAATCGCGAAGCAGCCCATGTTAGACTTATATGAGTTGTTTTGGTGTACCTAATTCACATGAAATATGTAATTGGTTATAAAAAAATTTAAACAGAAGTTCTCAAAAGTTGACGTTATTTCCAGTGCTTGAAAAGGCACCGAAAACACCGTGTTCTCTAAATTTGCCGAAAACCACCAGTACAAATAATATAGAAAATTTAATTCAAATTTTCTTTACACTATTCGCTAAGGGGGACGTGGACATTTTTGAAACACACGAAACATTGTGAATTTATCGACAAAAGTGTTGTTTTGAAAATAATTGGGGTCAGTAATATTATCATTCTTAAAAGTGTAGGTATTTGAGGATAACGCGAATTCCTTATAAGAAGTTGTCAAATACAGTCACAGCGCTGGTAATTATTTGACACAGAAACGCCTAGGGTTGCGTGTATTTAAATTGGCCAAAGTAGCAGAATTCGCGTTTGACATTATGTGAAGGCATTTATGAAGCATCGTCAACAAACATGGTGCACTTGAATTGTCGTTATTCATGAAAATTCGGTCCTAATTTGACTAGGCGAAAGAAATGTTGCAACGACCCGTTTTCGATGAAGAGAACGTTTACAGTTATTCGAAACGTGGTCAGTTTGGGCATCAATTTAATAAATGAAATAAAGCCAAACTTTGAGAGGGGGGGGGGGAATAAATTGTAGAACACGACTTACCTCAGCGGCTTTTAAAAAATGTAACGCTCTGACGCGTGATAATTGTTAAAATAGGGGTTTTCCCTGGGGTTTGGGGGAGGGAGTTCCCTGATGATTGTTGTGTAAAAGTGGTTGAAATTTTGTTAAATTAGACCACGGCGAGTCGGAAAAGTGCATTTAATAATTAAATAGAGCAAAGTACAGAGTTTTGAATGTATAAATACACTCAAGTGGAATTAAGTTGCAAGTACATGTGCGATAATGCATTTTTTTGTTTTTTGTTTACTGATAACACGTTTATATATTTCGTGGCTAAATATAAGCTTACCGAAATAACATTTTGAAGGTTATTAGAAGATCACATTTGTTATCTGGCAGCCTTAGATTTTTTTGTAATTGTCGATAAGAGGCGAATTAAATTGTTCGGTTTAAAATGGGGCCTTACAAGTGACCACAGACGCCGTAGCTCGAGGGGCCCTACATATTGTGCGGTTACGGAACGTTTGTCCGATATTGTGGCATCTCTATCCAAAAAATAATCGATAACAATTTCCAAATTGAGCACGCGTCTTAAAACTTGTTTTTAGATCACAATGTCAATATTTATATATCCACCCTATTTGAACATGAGCAGCACACCCCTATTTAATTTGACAAATTTAGGGTTTAGTTTCGTTGTAATTGAAATAAAAGCCACGGATACACATTTTCGCAAAGTTTTCTGTTGACTTCCCGATTCCAATTATTTATAAATAATCGAAACCCTTTCCGTTTCAGTTAGCAACGCGTGCAGGAAATGCATGAAATTAATAAGGAAAGAAAGCATTTTTTTTAATAAATATTTTAGGATGCATGCCTAGAGAGTTTGTTTTTCGCAAGGGTAGTTTTGACAGCGCTTCCTACCAATTGTGGAGGGTCTAAGAAGCAGGAACGTTATTGATCGGTGTTTTTGATTCCCAGCCTTACCCCTTGTTACTAAATGCACCCGAACGGTGCAGTCTGGAAAAATTTGGTTCTTAAGTTTTAAAAGATGGCGGCGCTACTGTCTTTTAAAGTTTTAACACACATGTTTGTTTAGATTTCTATTGGTATAATTGCGGTTGAAAATTTATAGCCTTGGAATTAAATTATAAAGCTGCGTCAAACCCTGATTATTATGAATCATCGATTCTTTGGCATTATTTGAACTAAAAATTTTCTGTGTTAGTTTTCATCAAGGCTAAAGTAATTTCCTTTTATGGAATAAAATGGATGCTGCGCGTCATTTTGAACAAGGAAATGTTCGAAAATAATTTTTCCGTTGTCTCTAACCTTCGTTAGAGGAATGTGCATGTGCAGAAAGCAGTTGTTTCAAAGAAACGCCAATATTTTAGATGTTAAAAAAACTGGTCTAATAAAGAAGAGAGGTACGCGAAAATAGTCGGTTAGAACAAGATAGGCGAACATTTTAAAAAGAGTGGGAAAAATTCTAAATTAGAACGCCGAAAGCTGAACAAAGACGGAAAGACGTGTCAGAATAGAATTCAGATATAAACAGAACTAGGAAGATAAAGACGCAATTAACTTAAAAAGAGGCCGCGGGTTACAGACGGAGAAAAACAACGTAACAAACAAAGACGGGAATTATTTTAACCTATCAAATTAAAATGCTGAAAGAAGGAGAATAGTACAGGCTAGATAAAGACGCCGCCACTGGTATGAGAGGTCGCTCGTGGGAGTAAGAAAGAGATAGATTACTATAGTATGGCTGAATGCAAGTGACAAAGACGGGGGGATGCATTAGATACGGAAGGAGAGGAAAACAGAAAGGAGAGGGAAAATGCAAGTGCATGTAGACGCCGAGTGGCGTCGTACTTGTTGCGTCAGAGTGTGACGTTGCATTGAATAGTCCATATTACTACGGAGCTTTAGATTTCGGACAAAATTCGCACGAGCTTTTTTTAATTAAAACCCTTCAAAAGATGCGACCTCATTTTATTAAATTAAAAACTAAGTAAGGACTTTGGTTGTCTTTTTTTTTCAAAAATCGCGCGTTAATTAAATTTTTTTAAAAATTTTAAGAAAATTACCTAAAAGTGTTTTTTTTTTGTTACAGAATACAACAAAATGGCGGCAGCGCATTTAAATACAAAATTTAAAATATGAAGAAGAAAAACCAGCCGATCTCCTGGTGTTGTTCAAAAAATAAATGTGATACAAGAATTAAACACCCCAGTTTGTTACGTTAAATTTAAACAAAAACAGGTGACACACGTAAATTATGTGTTAAAGTGCAATAATAAAACTAGAGTTTGTGCGTCAACACTTAGAAACAGTGCCGCAACGTTGAAATGCCAAAAAGGCACACATTTAAAATTTTAGTGTAATGAATGATTTGAAATTGCAATGGGCGGAATTACTCCTATTTGTAGTATACACAGCGTCGCGCACAGTGTAGCAAACTTAGCGCCTCGGAAAAATGGCGGACTGCTCCTATTCGCGATGTATCCAACAGAAGCGATTTATTAGAAGAGAGCTGCAAAGATGGACAAAAAATATGGTGTACATAGTGGGTGAGTCTAAAACTGCACGTACGAAATCGTTACCTTAAAAATTGCTAAGGGTTCGTTTCGAGGATAATTTACAAATGCATGTGTAACCTGTTGCAGATATCCGAAGGATTTTCGGCATGTTTTTTTGTTTAAACACATAGCGAGCGCCTCTGATTGTTGTTAAAAATCACGCCATACGCGATTTTAGGGGTGCACAATGCCCGCAGTTTTTCATGCATTTTTATGGTTTCTTTTCTTCCGGGTGCAGTTAATGATTTTTTAAGATGCACTTTTTTAAATGCGTCGTGGTAGCATTTTCGACTGACCGCGCCGAATTCTATAATCTTTCCTGTATCCTTTGTGTAATTCAATTTTCTTTTTAAACCCCTCGCCGCGCCGTTTTCTGAAAAATTTCGGTGCAAGAAATGCGCTTTAAACGCAGAAAATGCCTGTCATTCCAGGTAATTACGTACCTATTAAATTAACTTTAATTTATTTAAAATTTAGTTTTATAAACAAGACACGCGATAATTTCCAATTAGAAATTCTACGCTTTCTGTAAAATTCCCTTTTCTTATACAAACAATTTATTATTCTAGGTTTAGGTTAAATTGCAATGTAAATATCTAACCATTAACACATAAATGTCAAGCTAACCGTGAGCTATATTTGTGGTGGGATAAACTTATAAAACTTTGCCTACAGAGTGCATTGCAATTGCAATTGCAACAAGACATGCGCGCATTTAAATTCTGTCCGAAACTTCTAGAATGAGGCACATTCCTAATCTAACGAATCGCCCTTAAATAAATCAAAAAATGGGCCACCATTTTGCAATCGATACCGTGACGTATTTAAGACTTTTAAAAATCTCCCACTTGTTAAATTTATGCAACTGCCAAAATTACATCGGCAAAGCTGATAGTTTTCCTTAAATGTGTATTAAGGAACACATTGTTTAAAATGTCAATTTAATGTCACACACACATCACGAACTTCTATTATCTGTAAAACATTCCAAATTATAAGACAATGCTTTTGCATAAATCAATAGCGATGCGCTTTAAGTCTGGATACATGTAACGCTGAAGTGTAACGTTATCTCCAATTTTGCCGTTCGTTTTCAATATTAAATATCATTTTTTATGTAGACATAATTATTGGCGTGCCTTGTTTGGAGGCGTAAATTTACAAGGTGCAACACTGTGGTGACCAAATAATTGCTTAAGACAAGGCTGCGTAGCTAACCGAACTTACCCAAAATTGCATAAATATTTCAGGTTTATTTTACGCGGACGGGTCTTATTTGGAGGCAAAAATTCAAGGTTGCAAATTCATAAATATAACAGTTTTGTCTTTGACATTATTTGTTAAGTCTTAATCATCGGAGGCGAAGGCTTGCTTTGGGTTTGGTTTAGACCAACTCTCTGCGCTCAATTTTTGATAGCTTCAACCAAGTCTTGTTTGGAGGTACAAATTTACAGCCACTCTGACTATAATCGTTTGACTAACTGAAAGGCTACGGGGTTAACTGAATTGTGCTGACGCTATTTAGCCTTACTCGGCTTTATTTCACATGGACCGATTTATTTGGAGACAAAAATTCAAGGTTTGCAAATTCCTACACGAATCGGCAAAATGAAGACGTCGGGATTCTTTATTAAATTTTGTCCGGGGACGAAGGCTCGCTTTGAGCATGGTTTAGACCTACTTACTGCGTTCAATTTTTGACAGCTTAAACCTAGTATTGTTTGAAGGCGGAACTTTACAAAGGGTCATTATGCGTAACACTGTGGTAACCAGCTTAAAGACTGCTGACGTTATTTATCCTTACTCAAACCTTTGCATAAATATATCGTTTGTTTCACGTGGACGGTCTTATTTGGAGGCAAAAATCCAAGGTTTACAAGTTCATAAACAAATCGTAAGCTTGAAGATGTTTTGGCTTAGTCAACATTGATTGGAACCTTTAGGCATGGTTTACGTCAACATTCTGCGTTCACATTTTGACAGCTTCTATCGGGCGTATGGTGGCGTAAATTTACAAAGACTTATTTTGCGTAACACTGCGGTGACCATAATCCTTTAAGACTAGCTTAAAGACTACGGGGCTAACTAAATAGTGCTGACGCTATTTAGTCTTACCCAAAACTTCGCTTAAGTATATCAAATTTGATTCACGTCGACGAGCTTATTTGGAAGCAAAAATTCAAGATTTGTAAATTCATAAAAAAAAACCAGGATTTTAAAGGCATCTTGACCTTATTAAGTCTTGATCGAGGGCGAGGGCGTGCTTTAGGCCTGCTTTAGACCAATTCTCTACGCTCAATATTTGACTGCTTCAACTGTAAATTTACAAAGACTAACTTTGCGTAACACTGCGGTAACCATAATTGCCTAAGACCATTCTAAAGGCTACGGGGATAACTGAATTATACTGACGCTATTTAGCCTTTCTCAAACCTTGGTTTCACGTGGATGGGCTTATTTGAAGGCGAAAATTTAAGGTTTGCAAATTGATAAGCAAACCAGGATTTTAAAGGCATGTGGACTTTATTAAGTCTTAATAGAGGGCGAAGGCGTGCTTTAGGCCTGCTCTAGACTAATTCTCTGCGCTGAATATTTGACTGCTTCAACCGTAAATTTACAAAGACTTAGTTTGCGTAACACTGCGGTAACCATAATTCCCTAAGACCTTCTTAAAGGCCACGGGGACAACTGAATTATACTGACGCTATTTAGCCTTTCTCAAAACTTTGTTTCACGTGGACGGGCTTATTTGGAGGCAAAAATTCAAGGTTTGCAAAT
>JAHWXV010196425.1:0-21954 GCA_024586415.1 Phrixothrix hirtus | reverse complement strand
ACAACAACTCAAGCATCAAAATAACACTGGCTGCATGATTGTCATATCATATTAAATTAATTGTATAAAACAGTGTGATTGGCTGCAGTGGACTTTGATCTTTTTCCCATACAACGCGTGAACTTAGATCCCTTTTCCATAAACCAGCAGTTTTTTATGCCGGATTTAACGTGACTTTGATCAGTTTTTCACACATCACAATACCACCATTGGAAAGAGCAGGTTTGAAACTGTAAGTAGACATCTAAAACTCATTTTACCCTTTTAAGTGACTTAGATCGTTTTTCCCGTGTACCCTTCATATAATATGGCAACACCATGCACTCAATTAAAAATATCTAAATATACAAAGTGACGTACGAAAAACCGGCCCCATTCAGTTTCGCAATTTACTGGCTTAGCCGATTTTAGTTTAATAACCTGACCGGTTTAAGTCACACATGAGCGTAATAACTGAACCTGGGTGTTCCCGCGCCTGTCAACTTAGTCTACGTGTCTCTCAGTCATTCCATATTCCTTTGAGCAACGGATGTTTCTGGTTGATGAATATGTGTCATCACAATCATTTAAAGTTGTTTGTAAAACCTTTCATGAAAAGTTTTCTGACGATAATGTTCCGGCAAAATCAACGATTCAGGATTTAATTAAATAAGGACGTTTAACTGGCTCTGTTGCGAATGAAAAGAAGAATAGGAATGTAACTGTACAGACATGGTGACACGAAATGGAAGAAGCCCCCACAAATCAACACGACACCTATCACAGCATTATGGAATTTCTCGCCGGTTGTGTCAATGTGTCCTTCAAAACTTGCAGCTCATACCCTACCTCGTGCGTATTGTTCATGAAATAAAAAAAGTGGATAAGGGCAAATGTATATATTACTGTAATTGTTTGCTAGTGAATGTTTCTCTTCATTTCAATCGATGAAGCTTGGTTCTATATTTCGGGTTATGTAAACTCCCAAAGTACACGACACTGGGCCGCTCACAATCCACACGAGTTTAAACAGAACCATGATATAAAAGTTGGTGTATGGTGCGCTGTTTCTGGGACAAGAATAATCGGTCCAATATTCTTTAATAATACTGTCAATACTGATGTTTACTTGGAACTATATAATCAAGAACTCAGCTTGATCAGCTTTCAGCAAGATGGGGAAACTTTTCATACACTGGATCTTTCACTAGCTCGGTTACATTCTAATTTTCCAAAAGAGAGCCCGATTTGTCACCTTGTGACTTCTTTCTGAGAGGTCCTCTTAAGGGAAAAGTCTATGAAAATATTCCACAAACACTTGACGAATTGAAACATAACTTCATTAGTTAAGAGATTACTAGCATTCCACAGTGTGTGCTGAAAAATTGCTTTTCTTAACATGTTCCAGCGTGCACAACTGTGCTTGGATGTGAATGAAAAACATTTTGAGCACAAACTTCAAATTTATTTATTATCTGGCACTTATTTTTATTTACAACTAATTGTAAGTATTTATTATGTTGTTAAACAATGTTAATCGAAACTGAATGAGGCCAGTTCTTCATGCGCCACTTTGTATATTTATTTAAATTTGATATGTGTTCTTACAAAGTACAGATTGAAGTGAACTATAATAACCACAAAAAATAACAGGCACGGATCGATCGAAGAACTAAAGTACGCTGCTTTGAAAATTTTTTTAAACGCATTTTGAACTAATTTAATTGTAGGAAAACTGCATCACTTGTATTTGGTATGTACGAGGGTCAATCAAATATAAACCGAAATCTTTTTAATAATTTTTCTGAAAATTTAAATACAATTTTATTACTTTTCTACATAGTTTCGTTGTACTGAAATAGATTTTCCCTTCGGCGGTCGAAACAGATGGTAGTTACACGGTGACAAATCTGGGCTGTACGGTGGATGTTCTAGTTGATTCCAGTGAATTTCCTTCAATTTGGTCTAAGTTATGCGCCCCGTGTGAAGTCTTGCATTGTCATGGGAGGGGACAACGCTTCTGATTGGGAAATATCGATGTTTACTCCGGTTGCAGCTTTTGTTTTGTCCACAAGTTGACAGCAATAATCAAAGTTCACCGTCCTGCGATCGTGGAGGAAATCAATCAAAAGAATGCCTTTGGAATCCCAAAACATGGTGGCAAGAACTTTCAATGCAGATAATCGCGATTTTGCTTTTATTGACGAATATTCATATCTTAGTCGTTTCCTTTGCCCGCCTGCTTTGATTCAGGCGTATAGTGATGAACCTATATCTCATCACAGATGACTACACGACTGTGAGAGCCCCCTCCTTCGTCAACATAACAAGCCAAAAGCCACTGCCAGATCTCCAAACGGGCGTTTTTCTGATCAGGATAAAGAAGCCACGCTGAAGTCTTTGGGAAGCCAAGCTCCTCACGGATGATTGAATGTGCACTACCGTGATTTAGACCCACTGAAGAATCAATATCGTCAACGGTGAGATACCTGTCTTCCTCCATAATCTCCCGTAATGCACGGTTGTTTATGATGGCAATCCGATGGCGCTCCTCATGAGTCTGATTTCCCACTATTTCCCACCCTTCAGAGAAACGTGTGTGCCATTCTTACGCGAGGGTTCATTCTCAATTTGTACCCACAAATGAGTTAAAATTTCTAAAGGTCTCGCTCCTTTTTCCGTCAAAAACTATATAATATCCCGCTGCGTAACAGCAAGCATGTGTTGCTCACTCATTACTCTCGTATCGACTGAGTGCGGGTAACATTAGCGGAGGCTGCGGTAAGCCAGATAGAATCCGTAGAACAGCGGCCGGACTCTCCCACTCCCCTGCTAGACTTGATAACCAAATTCCCGCGTAAATTTGGCTGGCCTACTTTATCAATTTTATGAAGTAACGAATACCTCTTGCCGTAATTATTATAGCTGTTAAAAGCCTTATTTGCAATTCTTAATAACTGAAACCAAATATTATAAAAATAATTTGAGGCCTATTCTTTTGTCGTCAGAATGCGTTCTCGCTTCGTTTTGTACATAGAAGGCAATATTCGCTACACTATTCATAAGTTTGACGAGCTGTATCTTGTTTGGATGAACAAGTTACAATGATGGATTCCAATGACAATTATTTTCCGTTAGGATTTATAAAAATAATTTTTTGGAACAACTTAATTAACATTAATGTTTTATATATTTATTCCCTTCGATACTACTATCCAAGAATATAAAATATATTTGACTCATTTATTTTAATTGCTTATAGTTTCCACACGTTACAGAGGAACTCGGAACTCGATTTTAAATACAGGACGAGAAAGAAGAAGTCACAAACATTTATGAAAGAATAAGTTAAATAAAGCCATAAAAACAATATATGCAAGATGACTTTTGACAAAGTTGAAAATTATAGTGCAGGGATTACGATGGACGCCGTATATACAAACACGGTTGCTATGAAATACTTTCAGAAAGACAAATGGGTACATATGACTAATATTATACATTTTAAAAACCACTGCCACATTTGAACCTTTAGACTATTAAGCAATTCTAAGTTTACAAAAACCTCGAGCGATAAACATGTATTGCATTTCAATGTTTAAAAGTGTTTTGTCCCAAAAAATAGATTATTTTCTTTATTTTTTGGGAATTTAGGAGGAGTAAAGAATACGTAGTTAAAATATATGAAAATTTTGATCACATCATTTCTTATAAATCCTTCATGAAATGTCTGTTTATCGAAATTGTTATTTACTTTCCAAGTTTAAAAAAATTCTTAACAGTATCAAGTTTAATTGTGCATACTGTATACAGTGCTACTTTTGACATTACAGTTTACTCATATCCAAAAAATGTGCTATGTAAACAAATAAACGCACGGACACATGGAAATTCTATTACATGGCCCACGTTTAACCAGGATATGATTAATACATGCACTTGTATGCAATAGCATATGACTTGAAAAATATTTCAATTCCAACTAGTTTGTAAGAAAACTGTTGATGCCTTAGTCAGTAGGATCACAATCAAATAAGTTATTGTTTAACTATCAAGTTGACAGTTTAAATTTAAAGCTACGTTAGTTCCTGCGTAATCCCCTGCGAACTGAAATTGTTTGAATCATATTATAATCGTGATTCAAATTTACTATCTCTTGAAAATGAAAGGAATGTATTGCGATGAGTCAGAAGTTCTCGCCACTTTTTGAACATATAATTTTTATTATATGAAAACTACAGAAATTACAAAAACGGAAAGCAACTAATTGTTGAAGGTAAATGCTACAATTTCAATTCCATATGCCATTTTTCAGCCTATTTCCGAGGTTAGTTGCGATATCGATCTTCTGATTTCGACGCAAAAGGTCCCGACATGCCGCTTCGACTTCTTCTACATTGCAGAACCGTCTTCCATGCAACTCATGTTCCAATGAACTAAATTTGCCATAACCGGATGGAGCGATGTTGGAGATATATGGTAGATGTGGTAAAAATTCCATTCCATTTAACTCCTGGATTTTCTGCAGCGTCAAACGTGACCTATGTGCTGGTACGTTGTCGTGTTAAAATAGTGCTTGCCTCCTATTCACCAGTACCGGGTATTTCAGTGTTAAGGCAGCATACATCCCCACCAGTTGTTGTGTAGACAGCTCAAAATGCAGTATTCCTTGAAAACACCACGATACGCTTTACATACACATTTTTTCAAAGCTATCGTGTAGAATCATTAGTGTTGATCATTAATGTTCCATAGTCATCTCTCATCAGAATTGACAAAAAAGATCTATTTATCGTCTGAAGTCATAATTCGGTGTCAAAAACGATCATCAGTGGAATTTTCAAGCAACTACCTGCTGATCTGTACTCGTTGTTGAGTTTGATTTTTAATTAACTCGTAAGGATTAGTTCGGGAACGTTTGCTGCAGAAACCAAAACGATGCAAATATCGCCTGATATTATCTTTTGAGAGTCCAAATGTCCAAGGCAGCTCTTGGCTTCTAGCATGGAACTGGTCTTCCAGTGCAGCGTGCACAGTCTTTTCATTCAAGACAGCTTGTGTTCCAAACTCATGTTTCCATCAGAAAAGCGTTTGAACCAATCTAACACTGTTCGTCGTGCCCTCGCCTTCGATTGCACAGATTTCTCTCACCATAGTCGTTGGAATACAGCCTTTTCTCCAGTGTCTTATTAAGACACGAATTACATATTTTTCTTCAAACACTATGAAGGCTTATTGTCAATAAACCTGACAGAAAAATAGATGATTCAGGCTACACTATTTTAAATCACTCTTTAAAACGACATATGACAGGTGACACTTTTATTTATTTATAAAGTGTATTTTTCACGATTATTTGATACTAAAAATTATAAATTTCATAGCGTTGAAGACAGAGTTGCAAGAGTGACTAACTATCACCAATTTCTCTCTGAGTAAAACTAGCGTTAGTGGTGCATTAGACGTATAGCTTGGCATATATTACACGATGTAATTTTAGTTTCACTTTATGAATCAGTAACATTACGAAAAAATACGTACATAGATATTTAAAACTATCTGCATATGTTCAATTTAAAAACGGGTACTGCCTCAATAACTATTCTACGTCATCACTAAGTAATTGCGAGACAGAATTCGCGATCCATTATAATCCCTAATCATTAGGGTATTCCAACTACTTTAATGTAATTGCAAAAATAAGCCTATCCTATGAGAAAAGAAAGTTTCCTTAAAATGCCACAGGAAGTATAAGAACGTAGCTCAAGTGCAAAAGCCATTTAGAATAGAGTTTTAAACAAAAATGGGTTTAAAGAAAATAGAACCGTTTAAGTCGTTTAGAAGATTGCGGCGTCAATAGGTCGAAGAAGAGAAAAAGAGCTCCATGATAGTTATTGCTCTCGAGAAGAATTTCAAAATTGGTCATCCGTAGCGCTTTGAGCAGAAAGGCTACATTCCAACATTAATCCGCGCTCTTATCAACCATGATCCCGACTGGATGGTGGAATTTGTAAATGCACAGGGCAAAATCTACAGAAAAGACGAAGTTTTCAAACAAAATTTTTAGAACTTTGAGACTAAGCATCTGGAAAGATACATACTGCTGAAGAACAGTATGTTAATTTACCAGCAAGGGATTTAATACAATTATTCGTTTTTGACCATACTGACTGGTGCAGTTTTGCTTCTTTTAGGAAGTTGTTAGTCGCAAAGGATTTAGGGATAAAGAAGACTTTTATTTCAAGCAAGAAGATAGATCTCCCCCTACATTTATGATCTGAGTTCCTATCTGATTAAAATTTAGCGAGCAGATTAATTTGTTTAGCAGATCTCTCGCTAATAGACCTTGTTATGTAGATTCATTAAAGGCTGAGTTTATGGCAGAAAATCGGCAACAGTTAATAAATTGATAGCACCAATTGAAAGAGAATGCACTTAAATACCTAACCCAGCCTTTCATGATTTTTGCAATTCTATTGTTCCATATTATTAGTACTAGCTGGACTAGAACGACCAACAATTTGACCACATGTGCTAATTAAAAAGCTTTACATCTGTCTTCTTTAAGGGTTTAGAGTTTTAATCTTAACAGTTTTTTCAACAACTATCATACCATTTGTGTAACAACAAAAATTATTGTGCATATTGGTCGTTTTTGCAATTAATACTATGTCGCGTTGATGTTAATAGGTGGTCCAATCACCACTATTGTCCAAAATTTCCTCAAAATGCGAGTGCATGTTCTCAATTAACTTAACTGCACATTTGTGGGATGGCGATTTCCATAATATCTATCGAAATAAGTGTATAATATTCCTCACAAGTTTTAGATGAAACGTTTGGTAACTGCCATATCCAATCCAATATCTTAATACGTTTTTAACGTTCCGTCGTGTGCAGGACTGACTCTTGTGTTTAGTATTATTATCCTCCTATGATATCAAATTTCTAATGTATGTTCCAAAGCAGCTTTGATATAAATTTGTAACACCCCTTATGCATACAGCACCAAATCTTCGTTTTGAGAAACAACCCAACCCCCAACCCCCAACACATGTGGTTTTACCGGATGCTTAACTGTGATTTAGAGGAATCTGCTGATTAGTGATGACCATTGATACTAGGACTGTGTCAAAAAGAAGAATCATCTAAGAAGACAATATCCCAATCACAGTCGATATTCAGCGTGTTCAAACGAGTCGCTTTTCACTATGCCTTTGTGATAAAAGTGTTTTTTGATGTTACTGCAACATTTAATGTAATTAGTAGATTAAGTATCTCCGAATATTTTCACAAAATATATCTATGTTTTTTCCTTTTGAGTTTGCAGACCATTGACTATAATCGAGGTTTTCATGAACATACCTTAACAAATAGTCTTCTTTTCTCGTCATTTTGCGATTTGTACCACATTTTCGCAAATTATCAACTATTTTGGTATCCTTCAAATGCATCACCAACTTTTGCAATGTGTATCTAAAAACACAATTTCAAAATGATCGGCATATGCAGCACTCGTAACTAAAAATGTCATTATGTTATAAAAATTACTCACAATCCAGTACAGGTCAAAGCAGCTGTAATATAGGTAAGTACTTCTAGGAAAACTTATTAAACAAGGCCGTAAGTAACGAGTTTATAATCGTTCATTTTCTTGAAACTCCCTATACATGAATCCTACAATGAATTGAATGACAATACCTTTATGAGTTGGGTAATTTTCAGGACATCTTCTCGAAACATAAGATTGCTCCTTTACTAAGTGCGTGTGAATCGGATTGATGATGAATCGGGTTAAAATAGGGAAATCACCCATATTGTGTTGTTTTTAATTCATTAAGAACGTGATTTCGTATCTAACCTTATGCATTTCCTAATTTTACTCTTAGTAATGTAGCAAATAATGCGTATATTATTTAGTAAATGATTTAAATATAACGTATTTGTAAGGTTAAGAAACCTTAATCCCAGGTGCATATTAAGACAAAAGCAACGTAACGCATCGCAACGTATGTAGTGTGAAAGAATTTCACATAGTGCAGCATAATATTTGCTAAATGATTTAGTTATTGATTCTGTGTAATCGTAAGGTAAAAATTATAAAAGGCAAACTATTTCACAAGGAATAGGAAACTGGTTTATTTAATGTAAAAGAATAGTCATGATAGACAATAGATGGATGATAAAGCATGCATAAAATCGTTAGAACATTTCCAAAAATTTAGTGTTTTTGGATCATGTATTATAATTTTGATGGTCATACTAGCCACTAAAGCTTTAACGCACTCAAATTCTGTGAAAAAAGTATGTTAACTTCATTTGCCTTCCGAACTACGAAACACACCAGCTCCAACCATTAAGCGATCTGTTTTTAACTGTTGAAGTCTTATTTGAAACAGCATTGCAGTACCTGCAAATGTTGAAAGTAGATTCTTCTTCTGAGGTTGTTATCCATTTAACCTAACTTTGGTCAGGAAATGACTATTTACCTACATTGTTTAGAAATCAGAATTTTTCACACAACCTTCTTTCTTCTAATTATTCTCCTACAACTACTACGGATTTATTAACTTTTTATCCTTCTCCTACAATTACTTCTACTTTCCAGATTAATGTCCTTTGTTCATCTACCACACTGCCCTAAGAAAATTTTACTCCAAGTGCACCCACATCTTATCTTGAAAAACCAAGCAAGGCACTGAGAAAAGGTAAACCCTGCGAATATTTAAGCTTTGAAGATCAAGCATAATCAGAAAGAAGTTTTCAAATATTTTAAGAAATTCAGGACTAAGAGAACTGAAAATAACACTAGCAAGGTATCACAACCCATGAACTTTGAAATAGAGAAAACAAGAACCAGCAGGGATTAAAAATATTCGAAATATCACAACAAAAACTTTGACAATTATAGAAGTACGAGGGCGGGATGATAAATTCGCGCGATCGCATAGAACCAACTAAATAATATTCTATAATAAAATATATTTTTCAACATAATCCCCTTTTGACCGAATACATTTGGTTCACTTCGTATGCCTTCATAGAGGTTACTATTTTTAAGTCCTGCAAAATACTTATTCGCTGCTAAGTTAGCTCCTCATTTGTGTTAAATTTTTTATTGCCAGAAATGGTTTTAGTTTGAGAAATGGATGAAAGTCGAATAGTGTCAAATCAAGTGAATAAGGAGGGTGTGGCAATAATTTAATTTGAATTTGTCGTGCAGGTACGTTATCGTGATGAAATAGTACTTTCTTTAAACACTCTAGAAGAGTTGCATAATAGTGCCCGCTGATCGTTTTACTCTTTTGAAGGTAATTCACAAACAGGTATCGCAAAATGCAGATGCCTTCACTTTCCATGTCAACAAAACTGTTTTTGCTACCTTTAGAGTCGATTGCGCATGCTTAGTCCATATTTTGTATTGTTTTCGGCTCGGGAGTTTCGTCGCAGGTTACAAAACGACGCAAAAGGTTCATTCGATTTCGTTTAAAAATCTTCAAACTCTCGGATAAAAACTGCGAACCAACCCGCTCGATCGTTACCAAACGCAATGCCCATATTTCTGATAGCTTCATACAAAATGTAAACCACCCTTTCCTTTGAGACGCTTTCAGTCAGCGCTCCACGAATACCATATCGTGAGCTTTATCTGTCATTTCTAATATCGTTGCCGGTTTTGGCCGTCAATTGCAAAGATGAACTTCTAAACTCATCCCCTCATCCCGTTTAAATGCGTATTCCCAATTTTGAGTTTGACCAATTTGACCAATGTCGCTTTCATATTAATATGCATTTCAGTGAAGGATATTCCTTTTTTCAAGAGGTATTTAGTGAGATCACGATGTTCAATATTGTCCATTTTCAAGAATTAGAGATAGCGCAAACTTCACAAAAGCACTAAAGTAAAACAGTTTATCATACCCAAATTAATCTTTGTTGTAAACGTCAACTCTCACAATCTGACGTTTAATTTCTTAATTACACTGCTCCCCATAAGCGATCACGCAAACTATTCGTCCCGCCTATGTAGCTACAGCGTAGAAGAGTTATCGAATAATAACTAGGACAAATAGGTCCAATAATTTTGATTTTTGAGCTATCCAAGCCCCAGCTCCTACGAAATGAGCGCGGATTCGATGTCAAATAGTAAAGCAGTGGTATCCCAACGTCTAAGTCGAAGCGCAAGGGGAAAAATGCGTAGAAAGCGTATTTAAATGTCTTTGTTACCAGTTTCGGTTGATATAGCATGTTTGCCACTAAATCCATGGGACACGGGTTCAAACTCAATTGAGATTAGTATACTTTGCAGTGGAAAAAATTTAAAAACACACATTCTCGGATAAAGAATAAAATAGGACCCACGTCAATGTGATGTTTTGCACTTTACAATTCTCTACTCGGCAAAGTTTTAGTAATGAAATGAGATAGGAGTAGTATAAATTATTGTGCGTTCTTAAAATATCATAAATGTGGTATAACAGACAAATTGAGATTAAATTATTTAAATAAGAAAAGACGTAATTTTAGAAAAATTTTCGAACGGCCTAGAGTCGAACTGGAGTTTTTACATTAGTACTCTAACATGTCTGGCACTACACTACTGCCTCTACAAGTGGACGTTACGAAATTTTCTCTTTAAAGTTGTTATCTTTTAATAATGTTTATGAATGATGTTAATTAGACTATCTTAATTCAAAAGTAACATACAGGATCGTTCAATAAGTCCCAAGCCTAACCCAGAAATGGCTCCTTTACTGAAAAATCTTTATAATTTTTGGGAAGTACTAACTTTCAAACGATATGTGTCAAAATTTCATGACAATCGAACCAAAGGCTTGAAAAATATTATACGGACTCTGCTCCACCGAAACCAATCATTTGTCGATGGTACGCTGATTTCAAACATGATCGTATGAACACAAATGATGCTGAACGCTCTGGTCATCCAAATGAACCAATGACTCAAGAAAACATCTAGCAAGACCTGAAAATCGTGATGAAAGATCGAAAAGTGAAAGTTTGTGAGATATTTGAGATCATGAAGATATGAATTGGTAGTGTTTTCACTATTTTTGCATCCACGAAAAGTCTTTCTTCCAGATGGGTGCCGCGATTGTTCACAATGGAACAAAAAACAACAACGTATCGATGATTTAGAGCGTTGTTTGGCACTGTTTACCCGAAATAAAAAGAATTTTTTACGTCAGCATGTAACATGGATTCACCATTTCACTCGGGAATTAAATTGGTAGTCATCTGAGTAGAGAGCAGTCGGTGAAAGCCATCCGAAGCGTTCGCAGATACAACAGTCTGCCGGCAAGGTTATGGCCTCTGTATTTTGAAATGCGCGCGGCATAATATTCATTAATTACTTCAAAAAGGGAAAAATCATCAATGGTGAATATTACATCGCATTATTGGTGTATTTAAAGGACAAGCTCTCTGAAAAACGGCCACAAATGAAGAAGAAAAAGGCGATCTTTCACCCAGATAATGCACTGTGTCACAAGTCGTTGAAAAGGATTGCCAAACTATAAGAATTGGGCTTAAAATTGCTTCGCCATCCACCGTATTCTCTAGTTCTGGCCCCTAGTGATTATTGTCTGTTTGTAGACCTCAAACAAATACTCCAGGGAAAGAGATTTGGCTCTAATGATGCAGTCATCGCTGCAACTGAAGGTTATTTTGAATGCAAAGATAAATCGTTCTACACACATGATATAGAAAAGTTAGAAAAGCGTGGAAATGATTGTACCGCAGTTGCAGGAGATTATGTTGATGAATAAAGAAAAATTTTGCCAAAAAATGTTGTTTCAGTAGTTATTGAACGATGTGTTAATTAAAGAAAAATTTTCTTAACGTCTGCTTGCTAGGACGGTAGTGTAGTGGCAAACACTCCAGAGTACTAATATAGAAGCCCGAGTTCAATCCTCGGCCGCTGAAAATGTTTCTAAAATTGTGTCTTTTTCTATTGGAATAATTTCATTTCAAAGTTCTAGTATGCATGGCGAAATCACCATAGTAGTTGAAACCAAGACGACCAAGGGAATTTCTGCAACCCGAAGTTTCAGTTATCAAACAAATATTTAAAAAATTTTTTATATTTTTTATTTTTATTTATAACACCAATCCGATTTGACCAAAAATGTAGGGCGAATATGGTTATTCTTGCGTCACAACTAGTATGGCCTTTATAAAACTTCGATTAAAGTCTTTTATGAAACTATTATATTTATTAGACAAATTTACACCAGATTTTCTAAAGTTTAAACTAATATGCCCTCACTTACATATCATATGTAATACATTTATATGGGAGCACCAATTTTAAAAACAGCATTGATGTTAAAAATACTCAAGTTTTAGCTTCGACTATTACTTTTTTCACTTAAAGTAATTGCAAAAAGTAGTATTTATTTTCTATAAAATTCAAATACCGGCACAATGGACTTCAATATCAAGTTAATATACATTACTGGGTAATTAATAAGAGCTCTCTAAGCTACTGTTACTAGCTTGACCTTATCCATATATCCTATTTAAATTAACTTTACAATTTTTAAAAGCACAATTTACAATATTTATAGAATGATTTATTTTATTGTTATATTACAAACAAAGAATATTTGTAATAATCAATTCTGAATTACAAGAATTCTTTTTTACGCCATCTGCTTTTAATTTTCCCATATTTATTCTATAAATATATTTTACACAAAGGATTTCTGCTTCATATTCGCTTTATTTAAACTGTCATTTATGTGCAATTAATCACGTTTGACCTTATTGTAACAATATTTCCTTTTTCAAAGCTAAAAATGGTAAGTATAATATAGGTATCTAGCTAAAAATGTTGACCCTTCAATTAATTAATGATTTGCAATTCTTGTGCATACAATTAATTATAAGGATACATTATTGTATTTTGTGCTGCCCCTGAATGAATAGCTGAGATGCTTAAAATTAGTTTTGTTAACCACTACCTGGGGAATTGTCCAGGTTTTCAATTTTTCTTTTATTAATCGATTAAAGCAAATAATAATTAATATGTAAGTAAGTATTTCGGAAGTATGTATTTGTCATTTCCTCATAGTGCAGCTGATTAATTAGTATGTTGCTTGTGTCCTGTATGTTTTGTGCAGACGTGTCTAAAAGCCGATGCCCCCGCACGTGGACGGAAGGCTTCCCAATTACACAGCATTGTCACTATTGTACAAGACGTTCTTTATCCTTACATGCTCATTGCAACCACATCTAGAATGTCTATTAATACTGACTCATGTGCCACGGAACGCATGCAGATTTAATGTTATTGCACAGCTGATTGATATTAGTTGGACGCTAGGCAAGTCACGTAGTATATCAAGAAGCAACATAAATTAAAGATAAACTGATTTAGTTTAATCTTTTAATGGTTTCGCGACTGCTGAATTTCTTAGCTATTTAACTCAGTACACTATCAAGTCACGCAGATGAGGTAAAAATTTACGAGTTTTTAGAAAAACATCGTCAATTATTAAAATAACTGTAACTATTAGAGACACTTTAAGTATAAAGTTACAAAATATTAAACACTTTAGTGACTCTTTTGATAAGTAAGATCAGTGCACCGATAAGCTCTTTCACTGTTAATGAGAGATGTATATTATTGCTGCCAGGTGCAATCCAAGAAGTGTAGTTCTACATGAATGAGCAGAGTCCATCTGCCGGCAACATTTACATATGACATCTATTATAACGAATTAACAGTTCCCCTAAGCTTATCTCACAAGTGATACTCAAACTCTAATTAAATATCCATAATTTGTACTTTTCCGTCTAAGTAAAATATATTTTATATCCACTTTTCAGCTATAGCCTATGGTCGTCAGTATTTTGTTTTAACTAGGGTACCAGTCAAATTTACAATAACATGTATAAAATAAGAATACAACGTAAATTTAAACGCAAAATTTATTTTTCCAATAGTCAGCCACTTTTCCCGCCAAGAATGTTTTAACCACCACAATTTCTAACCTAAAAAATTTTATTTTATTGCTACACATTTGTTATCGTGCTTCAGAGGCTGTGCTTTGGTAAGTAAAATTCTATTCCAACTTGGTTAGATACTATGCGAAAGTATCAAAAATAATCAAAAGGGTTGCATTTTTAGGAAGCGTTGGTTTTAGTGTAACTAGATATTCAATAGTTTATTAAACAAAAAATCAAGACTAAAATATTATTTAATTATTTTATCGGAGTAGCAGAGTACGTACTAGTTATTTTGAATTATTAAAATTCAATAGTCTGCCGGGGATGTTGACTATTGCGCTAGGAATGTTTTACGACTTAACGGTTTATGTGCATTTTACACAAGACAAGCATTCTTAATTAATATAATTTCTTCATATCTTCAAAACGTGGACGTTAGCCGGTAGACGAGGGCTGACTTCAGAAAGTGGGGAAGTCAGTACAGTATGTCGGCCGGTAGTAAAAACAATTGATTCTTCTTTTTCATTAAGGTAGCCTGCATCATGAGTCTTTACAAATTATAAAAAAATCCACAACTAATTAATACGTTAAATACAATTAGAGAGAAGAATTTAAGCAGCGAGCGGACAATATGGTGTATCTCAGGGTACACTGCAAGATAGACTACAAGGTCGAGTAACAAAAGGGGCGCGAAAATGGGTCCAGAAACAGTATTGAGTAATTAAGAGGAAGAAGCAGAAAAATTGGGTTATTTATCTGACAAAATATAGAGCTCCCCCAAAAAAGAAGATCCTTTAAATACCGTTGAGACAATAATGAAAAGAGAAAATAGAAAATGTCCATTTAAATACCAAAGACCAGGACAAAAGTGGTCTGCAGTTTTTTTAAAGAGGCGCTTTTCTTTAGTCTTACGAGAAGCAGAAGGTCTTACTAAGGGGAGGAGGGCAATTACTGAAAAATTATTTAGAAAATGGTTGATGATTTAAAAGACCATTTGGAACAAATAATTGTTTTGATATTTTAAATGATGCATCGAGAATTTTAAATTACGATTAAACAAATTTCTCTAGGTACCCCAAAACGGGGAAGTTTCTGCCGCCAACAAGTTAAAAATGGCAATGAGAAAGAGAAATTTGCGGTATTATTAATACTTTTGGCCGATGGAACAACTTTACTGTTCATGGTTATATTTTCATTTCTGTGTCCAAACAAAGCTGTCATGGAAAGTATGGCACATCCTGATTTTTAGGGCGATCTGAGAATCGGTCGGTGAAAACTGCGGTTTTCTATGAGTATGGAGCTAACGGTCTTAATAAGTGTTTGTCAAACCAATATTAGTTTTTGTGAATGGCCATAAATCCCATTTAGCTATGGAGTTTTAAATGCACTGCCTCCAAATACTACGCACATGATGTAGCCAACTGATATCAGCGTATTTAAGCCTTTAAAACACAATTGGAAAAAATTGTTAGAAACTGGCAACTTAAACTTGAAAATGTGAACTAGATTATAATAAAATACTTATACTGTCCAATATTAGTAACAGTACTTGCTGATTTTTCCGAAATGTGGATTATTTCCATTTAACCCAAATGGCAGCAAGTACGTCTAAAATACAATCGAAGGACTACACCCAGCCAAACAAAACATTGAAGATCTGTCAGAAAAACAGCTCGAAATTACAAAATATGTTTTATATCATGTAAAAAAATAAGTTAATCGGAAACTGGATATAGAAATATAGGTAAAACTTTCAAAAACTCCGACATAATTAAACAAACAACCGATCTTATCTCAATTAATAACACAGTCGAAATATTTCTAATACCATTACAAAGGTGTGACGGTGTAATTCCAAAAACAGAAAATCATCCTCCAATGAGCAGCATTATAGCAACTGATTTGAACAAATTGAATATCTTTATATGTTTTGAAGAAAGTAAAAATGAGCACAAACGAATATAACTACCAAATGGGTATGTAGAAGAAAATGTACGTCGAAACTAAAGATAATTAAGATAGAAGAGTTTGTAAAAGTATTGCAACGACTGTATTATATATGAAAATAAAAAAAGTGTTTAGTAAACCGAGTTTCCACAATCTATGGACATAAGAAATATTTTCAAATGCCTTAATAACACATATCAAAGCTTTTACAATTGAACAAAATATTTAAATAAAATTGACGTAATAAAAAGCAGACATTTTCTTAACAAATTTCTATTTGAAGATTATGAAATGCAAAAACCTAAAGAAGATAACTTAAAACACAGAAACAAATTCTAATTATATAAAACAAAATAAAGTTCCTAAATAACCTCGGCAGAAAATATGTATAATAATTCTTCCCAGTACAATAATTTCACCTTTACAAATTCCAACCCCAATAAATGCAACAAAATCTACCAATAGACTAGGAAAAGAGACAATCTTCCTGCTGCAAATTTAGAACGATATTGCAAAAAAAACAGATGAACAAAGGTGGCAGATAAAAATGAGAAAAGAAAATTGAACAGATTTAAATGATCCAGAGAAAGGAGTTATAATTTAAAAATAAGGCACAGACTAAAAAAAGATACCAATAAAGCTAACATACTTCAAGACGAGTCGCCTGTAATTGGCAGAGAAATGAACTTTTTAGAATTAAAGAAAAATATGCAGCTCCCAGATAAAGATTTAAAAAATGTTAGTTATGATGTTCCTCAGTGGTTTCATATAAAATGCACCCCTTTTCAGGGATTTATATGTAATTTCTGCAAAAAAAGTAAACGTTTTTGTTTAATTTAAGAACCATGAAAATTTGTTTTAAATTTTTGTCGATGGGCCAGTACGATATATATACCGGGTGAGTCTGTGAAGCGACATCCCCTTTTATCTTAAAACAAAAGCAAGGTTTTTACTTAATAGATACCATTTTAATATGTATGCAATTGTATTATTGCATACGGACACATTTTTTAAATAACTTTGACTTTTACAAAGCCGCTTTAACACGACGTTAAATTTGTTGGATAAATATTTTCATATTAATATTATTTGGGCCCATCTGTGTTGTGTACAATTGAAATTTTGTGAAAATTGTTGAAAATCTAAACGGTTAATAAATTTGATAAAATTTTGTGTAATTTGAATGCAGAGAAATCTATATTCATACAAGTTAATGTAAATAAAACGTATGTCAATTTAAGATATTTATCAAACAAGTTTATAATAATTAATGCGTAAATAATTTAAATTAATAAGCAATAGTGTCTTACTACATACAAGCAAATTTAGATTATTTAAAAAAATACGTTCGACTACTTTTTATGAAAACAGCTGGCGACTTTAACTCAAAATAGTACTTAATAGTAAAGATAGCATGATATAGTCAAAAAAACACTAAATCGTATTTATGTTTTTAACTATGTAAAGGCAAATGATAGATTTTTATGCGAAAATTTACAAATTTTTTAAAAATTAGATTAAAAATTTCTACAGATTTATGTTCACAAAGGGTCTGTGCACGTGCGTTAAATAATGTTTTTCATATCTTGGACACCCTGTATACCGTGTTTTCTTTAGTTTTTTATTTAATCATATTTTAGTTAGTAAATCTTATATTAGTTTGTATGTTTTAGTATTCTTAAATTTGTATTTCATTTCTATTGATCAATCAGTAGGTATCTTATATTGTGATTTTTTGAATATTTTCTTTATTTTACGGTCGTTAGTAAATTACATATTAGTTGCTGTGTTTTAGTATTATATGTTGTGTTTTTACTGAAATTCTTATATTATAATGTTTAATTTTTTGATATAAATACACACCTCTTGCTCATTATATTTATATCTTGTGGTTCTGTTATCTAGAATTGTTTCTCTTATTTTAATCGTACGCTGACCATTGAAATAGCAATGGCTGACATTAAATTCTTCATGACTAACTATAGGCAATTATTTATATTTTTCATAGAAATAGTAACAACAGTTGAAAACAGTAAAAATAACAAAACCCTAACTTAATCTCGAAGATTAAGCATGATTAATATCTAAGAAGTTTATGGTATTTCAAAAATAAATACCTGTAAAAAAATATCTCATTGTAAGTGGCGAACTTACCCTATTATTGCTATAATTTATGTATGATGTGTTAATGAACTTATATTTGATATAACAACTGCTAGAAACAGTTTAAATTATATAGAAAACTATAATTTAAAGAATCATCACTTTGAAACATATTTTTGTTAATATTACCGAGCGGTGTGTCGCTCCAGTGAAAACCTCTGATAGCGATATTTCTGTAATGTTATCTTTTGACAAAAACCGTTTCTCTTTAAATGGTAGTTCAATAAGATTGTTTAAAACATTGTATATATTGGTGTTCGTATTGCTTTTAATTTTGTACTTATTGTGGTCTCTGTAGCGTCTCTTTTTATACCCTAAAAGGAATGTCATATTCTCTGAAACACCCCGTGTTATGGTATTTTATTATTTCACATCGACTTATATATTTAAATTATTGTTAGTTTAAGTTTCAACCTAATTAGCTTGCCAAAAGACAGTTCACCCATCTTATGCCAAATTTACTGGTTGATCAAAATCCTTCCTGATTACAGAGAGCGTCCAACTCGAATTACTCATTTTCTTCAGCGAATTTTTACGTTCAGCTACTACTCCAGTTAAAACAATGTGAACATACTGAATATTTATTAGTTAATGTTGATAATAGATACTCTAGGAAAATCTGTCTCTCTTTCTTGTCTTTGAATTCAAAAAATTTATAATTTAAAGTACATTGATGCATTTATATCAATTTCTTATGTCTTAAATTTTATGTTAGGTTGACCTGATATTTTTCTCTTTGTGCAAGCACCTAAGCTAACGTTGCCCAGTTTAGGAAAACAAAGTCGCAGCTAACTCGTTTCAACTTTTATGTAATCACTTTCCATCTAGCATGACTTTGAGTTGTAATTTGATTAATTCTAATTTTTCTAAAATACGCCTCCTTTTGCCTATAACCAACCACAATTGCACTTGGTTTTAATTTTATAGTCTTAATGATGTAAAAATTGTAAGTTTTAAAAACTGATACTTAATTCTGAAATCGGTAACTGTAAATTTGATTATAAATTCACTATACATCTTTTGTATGGTATTTAGAAATTTTCATACGCTGTACCTCATAGTTACGCAAATATTCACTGAAACATAAATTTAAATAAAAGGCTAAATTCCAACCTAAGGACAACCTGTCTTTTTACTACATCCATTACAATAGTTGATGTAGTAAAAGACACACTTCTAAATGACCGCTTTTTACCAGATTTTTTCAGGTACTACTTAATTAAATAAGCATTGAAATATATCGATATATTTTTAAAAACGAAAAGATTTACATCGAAATTTGATAATCTAACTGCAATGTTATTTCAGATCATCCGTACCGGTAACTGAGACCCCTCTCGACTAAAAGTGAGAAATAAGGACAGGTTTGGAAGGATGAGTTTAGAAATGAGTGAAATTGCTTTAGAGAAGGTGACGTTGAGAAATCAAGAAACAACTCGAAACCTGAATGAGCACACGGTCCATGGGTTCAAACCTAGAACCTCACGAATGCCAGCTGCCACCGCCTAGTTTGGTCATATGACATTTGTTCTTATGCTAATGAGAACTCGATATCAAATAAATATTGCTGAGATAAAAGGTACAATGTAGGTACTTCATTAACACAAAAGACAAAATTATATAAATATGTGAATATTTACTGAATAAAAAATGTTGCCTAACTGTATAAAACAACATAAATTGAAAATTCAGAATTTCAAGAAAATCAACCAGTAGCATGTCTACATAGTTTATAAATATGTCACATTTATCCTTTAAAAATCAAGAAAAACAAAGTTATTAAAGTCATGTTCATTCATCTAATTCGCTAAATGGAATATTACAATTAATGTTTGGTTATGACAAGATAGTCAGTATTTTGTTGTTCAGTGTTGACTTAAAAATTTGATAGTGTCAAAGAGATAAATGGAACAAGAGATTCAATAAATTTAACACTTTTTAATAAAAATAGATTTCTAAATCTTTTATAAACAGTCATACTTTAAAACGATAAATTTGATAACGCAACAAGTGACCCAAAATAATTATGTATGCAGTTGGCTTATAACAAAAGAACCGTTGAATATTAAAGCTTCCAAGAAGAATATTAATTATGGGTTAAAAATATACTTGTAATTTATAGTAATTATAAAAATTAAGTGTTAGTTCAGGATGTGTGGCCCCTTCTCAGAATGTCATAGAATAAGGTTAGCTTTCAGAAAGTATTATATCTTATCAGAAAGACATAATTATCCTTTGAATTATTACTGTATTCAATTAGTAAATAAAATTCTTTATCTATACTTAATTTACACTAATTGATTTAATATCATGCAGCTGTTATTGCGTTGCAAATCCGTTTTGAATAAAAATTTGGGGTCGTTAACGACTTCCCTGAGGTTTTAAGTATCAGTACATTGTTACCGTTCTGTTCTTTTGATCTTCAACAAGGCAATCCATCATCATATTTGTTACGTTATGTTTTATGTTGGAAATAATCCAACTTCAGCTAATTTAGTCAGTCAACTTTTCAAAAATACATAAGTTAAAGCACAAGGGAAATAAATTGGATGAATGATGACGTTTCTGTTTAAGTTGAGGATACAAATCAACCGCATAACATCCAACTCTAACTTCCTGGTAGTTAAAACTTGAATATTTTGGTTACTATGCATAATTTTATTTACATTTTACATTTATATGAGAGAAAATATATGGGATTTTAAAAGATAAATACGCGGAAAATTACCTGCTAATAGAAATTCTACTATAATTTTAAGAAGAACTTTACAACAGATTTCAAAACATTTGTTAACTTTATGTTTTAACAGAACAAAATTTTAGCAGATAATATGTTGATATAAATTATTATTAATTAAATTTTCATGTCAAATACAAATAATAGTAGTCTTTTAATAAGCGTTTGGATGCAATATTTTATAAGACAAGCCTAAATAAACATATCAATACTAACGCTTAATTTTGCTGTCATCAACCGAATAAGATATTTCAAGTTAATTATAAATATCACTTCGTTAAAAACAACTTTAAAGAACTTTTTTTGATATATTTCAATCATTAAATTGAATAACCACTTAATAAATTCAAAGTAGAGTGTTCATATAAAAATACGTATATGCCGTCTCAGCAGCAATCTTATCGTAGTTTTGCTTTAAATTCCATTCATCAATATTGTCTTGTAAAATATAAAGTTTACTAAATGTAATTTAATAAATCCAATTTAATATGATTTAGAAGAAAACTGTTAAAAATATAATGGTAACACATTCTTTTATGAAAAGAGAAATGATAAAAGCAAATTCACCATTATACTAAAAATTGAAAACATTTCAAGTCTTTAAAACTATCCGCATTACGCCTCGATAGTCTTAAGTTGGAAAATATTGGTATGCCGATGAAAATATATTTATTCCATTCTCATGTAACAAAACGTACTAAAAATACATAATTTTTTTCTAATATATAATCAACGAACAAAGAATACTAAGGAAGCGCCCTAAACACGTAAAGTTGTGTCTAAATTGACCAACCATGATGGCGGCGTTGACATGTGTGCTTATGTATCAAAAACGTCAAATTTTACAAATCTAACATTATCAAATATGCAACAATATGCATTATTTTTTATACACAGTAAGGAAATAAATTACACACACAGGGAGCGCCCTATACAGGGTGTCTAAGATCTACCCACGTTCTATGGGTAACTCCGTTATTATAAAAGCTAGAGGATCGGTTAAATTAGCAAAGTTAGGCAGTATTAAAAGATAAATCGAATGCCGCTGAGAAAATGTAATCATTTGGTCAGCCTACTGAGATATTCGAAAATAACTAAAAGTCGTCCATATCTTCAATCAGCTATTATTCATTTAATACTGAAAATAAAAAAAGTTG